>OX376375.1:81929306-81951680 GCA_947369275.1 Nemotelus nigrinus
TAAGCTTGCACTTCTAAAGATGAATCAATCTAGGGGCATGAGTCCCAAAATCATTTCCAACCTAGCCGTTGGGGCGGTTCTTAAAGCGCCCGTAATACATATGCAAACTAATCTTTGCAGTCTTGCTAGCTCCTTGATATTAGTTTTACTCTCCCCTGCCTTTCACCACACGATCGCTCCATACACCAAAATCGGCTTCACTACACAAGTGAATATGAATTAGGCTGCCCTAGGTTTCAGACTCCAGGTATTGGAGTAGGCAGACTGGCACGCAAAAAAAGCTGTGATTCACAATAGCCCCCCCCAGCTCAGTTTCCTGTCTTGTATAAGGCCCAAATAGTTCCAATGTTATTCCATTGAGGTTAGGCGCGGCAATGGCCGGTACTCTGTGTCTCCTCAAGAAGAGTACATGTTCGGTTTTTGTCGGGTTTACCCTAGATCGACTTTTCTGGCCCAGATTTAGATATGATCCAGCGCCGATTATATAAGGTTCGACAAAGTTTGTGGAAACGCACCTCTTACAAGTACCACATTGTCATCGGCATACGCCACCACCTCAAAGCCACTGGCCCTTAAATTCTCCAGCATTTCGTTGACTGTCAGGAACCAGAAAAGGGGAGATAAAATCCCCCCTTGTGGTGTTCCGGTTTCGACTATTCTTTCCACTTTGGCCTCCAAAAAGGTAGCCTCAACGCACCTGCTCTTGAGCAAGTCCAATGCCCAGGTCGCCAGAGTTTTATCCACTCCATATCGAACCAAGGCATCGATGATACTTGCAACAGTGACATTATCGAAGGCCCACTCAATGTCTAAGGAGGCTGCCATCGTGAATTTCTTTTGCCGTATGGATTTTTCTATTGTACCGACAACTTTGTGTAATGCCGTATCTACTGATTTGCCCGCTAGATACGCGTGTTGATCGACATCAATCGAGCTTTTGATGTGCAGATCAACAAGCCTCACTAATGTTTTGAGCAGAAACGATGTTAAGCTGATTGGTCTAATGTCCTTCACGTAATGATGATTCAACCTGCCAGGTTTCGAAATGAAGCCTTGCTTTTTTCCATTGCTCGGGTACTACCCCAAGGCGGAGGTTTGCGGTAAAAATACGCTGCAGAATGGGAATGATGGTTTTATCTGCTTTTTGAAGCATGATGGGTGTTATCTCATCAATTCCTGTGGCTTTGTAAGGTCGGAATGTGCCAACAGCCCATTTAATCTTAACCTCGTCCACTACTTCTTTGATCAGCCGCTCAGACGCCGGGTGGGTTCCTCGAAGTACGCCACTACGCGGTGCATCGCAAGCTGATTCTGGAAAGTGAGTTTCCAGTAGCATGTCCAGGCATTCTTTCGAGTCCTCCCCCCAATCCCCGTTTTCCCTTCGCAAAACCGGGGGTTACACTTAGGACCTTCCTGATTCTGGTAGCTTCTGTACATCCGTCAATGTTTTCACAGACTTCCTTCCATGAGTTGCGCTTGGCTCGTCTTATCTTCTTTTTGAAAAGCGACAGCTCGTGTTTGTAACGATCCCAGTCATCCACGTTTCCTTACTTTTTTAGGTGAGGTAACAGAACAACCGCTATTCCAGCATAGCCACTGGTGGTCCGAGAGCGATGGCAGGTTAGAAACCTGCCAGCTATGGACACTTTCTATCATGCTTGGAGCTGCCAGGGTAATATCAATTACCTCAGAGCTGTTCCTAGTGACCAATGTAGGTTTGTTACCTATGTTTAGGATGTTGAGGTTGGTTGACGTTAGAAATCCTAGCAAACACCTGCCTCTCCCGTTTATGTTGGTGCTTCCCCATATTTCGTGGTGACCATTTGCATTACAGCCGATAACAGCATCAGTTATCATAGCCGCTTCTGCCAATCTTCTCAGTCCGGGTGTGATGGGGTCCACGCCGTATGGTAGATAGACCGCCGACTGCAGGCACCGCTGCGTGCTGCTATCAGCAATCCTCCTCTCCAAACACTTTGTGGTTGTATCCCCATCACAAAGCTGCGGAATCAAGATTGTTTTTTCCTCTTTTTTCACGACAATACAAGGCCTTGTCTTGTCCCCTCCTTTTGGCTGGAACACACTAAGGCTGGCACCAAATCCACAAACCATATTCTTACACAGAAATGGCTTTTGTATCAGCGCGATGTCAGCGTGTCCCCGACTAAGATGCCGAAGCAGGTTGGCCGTCGCCAACCTACTGTGGTGCAGATTCTACTGTGGTGCAGATTTGCTTGAATCACCCGCACTTCGGCTTCCCTCAGCCACCCTCTCCGCTCCAACTTTCGAGGTGATCCTCTGCAGCCCGAAGTGAATCAACCCGTTGTAGGCCCGTACTATATCCGCGGACTCTCGATCGATTCCGAGCACAAGCACCACCTTTGCTGCACCAGTTAAATCAGGCTCCGCCGATTGGTTAGTTAGTTTCACAGCCTGAAATAATCTCCAGCCTGAAACTTTTAGATCGGGGTTCTGTCTTTTTAACAGAGATAGAGCCTGCAAAGCGTTCGAGTGGAGCACCGCCACCTTTGCTGTAATTAGCTTAGGCACGGATGTCTCCTCCACCACGCCCAAACCTGGATGGTATACAGAAATTTTCAGGACGGTAGACTGAAGCCATTCCATAGAAGCCATCCATTTTTCTTTATGAAAATTTTGCTATTTCACTGTTATCTTTCATAAGTACTAAAATATTGATATGTTTTCTTTACTCGTGAAGGACTATAAACATTTATTATGCATAATTACTGTTGTTGTTAGTATTGTCGTGGCTATATTTGAAAATGCTTTATTTACATAGCTTGCTGTTGCAGGTTTGCTAATTTATAAGTCTACCAATTAATAATTTTTGCAACTATTTATTTAAAGTGTAAATAATTATATATTGGTAGCATGAGAATTAAAATACTGATAACAAAACAATATACCTACTCTCACGTCCCTGTTTGCAATTCCTGGGTGCTTTTATATTAGCAATATTAAAAGTAGTGAACGAGAGGGATTCTATTCCAGGAGTCTTGTGTTTTCTTGCGAACAGAGGAGTTGGTGCCCAAACCCACGGTTTAATATTTGATGTCAGAGTTGAAGTCAAAGTCAAGAGTTTGCGGAAACCTACTTGAAGCTATGATAGCAATGTCACCGGCTAAGGGCACATGGGTGAATCTTTTTCTCTCCAACCACTTTGAGATTCTACTTCACTTTAAGATTCTACAAGAGAGGAGATAAAACTTCTCCTTTCCTTAGGAATGCTATTTATCCTACTACTTGTAGCAAGGTACGTGTTGGTGGCACGGAGGTTTTCTACAATGGCTGTTGAATGCATATTTTTGAAGACACGTTCAATTTACAAAAATATTTTCAAAATATACTCTTTGTATCGGAGAGCCTTTTTCATTTCAAGGACTATCCTATGGGGAACCGTCTAAACAGATTTTAAAAAGTATATGTTTTTGATTCTCGATAAAGTTTAAGACACAAGTCTACTTTTGATGTATATATCAATAAGTCTTTCGAATACTTTGACGAGGAAGAAAGTCAGGCTAATTCATCCTTAGTATTTTGGGTACGCATGGTTGCTTTTATCTACTTTCGGTGTTAACACCACTGGACCTCCAGGCTGCTGATACAACATTAACAACTTTCAAAGATTAGAATGAATAAGGATACGGCAAGATTTCCTGTCTTCTGGAGCATTGAGTTAGACTTCCATTCAGACCTGGAGACTTGAAGGGCTTGAAGTTGTTGATAGCCTAGACTAGTTTCTTCCTGGTTACAACTTTGTCTATTCCTTTTTTATCATGTAGGCCGGGACTCCAGTCCACCAATGGTTCTGTGAAAAAGCCATTCTAACATCCTGGAAAATGAATGAGTATCAATGAGGATCTTCAACGTTTCTGTGCTGCTACTTGTCCCTTCTCCGGAACAGGAACATTCAAAAATGTTCATGATTTTTCACGTATTTAAAGACAAACTGTGAGAAAAAGGAATAAATTTATACATGATATTATCTTTATTAAACTTTCAAAGAAGAATAATTTACTCCAGGGGAAAAACTTCCGCTATATGTAAACACGACACTTAAGCTTGTGTCTTGGAATATTTTTCAGAGTAAGGTCCCACCTGTCAAATTGCTGTGAATTATACTGATCATTTGACTAAAAAGCGATTAGCTTATTTGCCTGAAAATAAAAGAAAACGAATCCACAAATTTACGTCATATCTGCATGAATACCTCGTACCTCTGGGGTGATTAATCCCATTTAATCGTGGTTTGGATTCTGTTCAATAATTGGTGTCAGTGTAAATTTTAATTGCTATAGAGCTTACTGTTTGAACTCATCGCAGTCGTCGCTGCTGCTGGCATTATATTGGAAAAGGTAATCATGTACGGTAAATATCGCAAACACAGTGATTCGTAAATGATTCCTTTTATACGGACTGACATGTAAGCGCATTTGAGCTTACAAAAGCACGTGCTCTGCCAATGAATGGTGAGTGATTCAGGATTACGCATATTTCGCTTCCTAATTGATTTGCAGGCCATGTTACTTTCAACTGTATTCAGAATGGATTTCCTGTCGTATTCAATCAGCATTTCAATTTGTTTCGTTCCAGGGTGATTACTCTTTCCGATTCCTGATTTGGAGTTTTGCCTTAGTGAGCGTTGGGCGATTTGTAACTGACTTTAGTTGCTTTATGTTGAACTTTGCAAACATTATTGTAAAAGAACTTGGAGAAAAAAAATATATTTTAATTTTTCCTTTCCTATCATCCAAAGTCAGCCAGATTTAGTACTACAACAACAACCACACGACCATCATGCAGTTAGAAGCCACGGTGAACGAAATTAGACATTTATTGCGAGATCTGTTACTTCTGTAATGGAACTTTCAATTATGCATAGCAGACAGGCACGAGTATGGGACAGAATGTACGAAATTAGAAATCAGGTGGTTGCAGCAGGTTCGAAGACGAACAGAAATCTAAGCGTGAAATGGTCTGACTTCCACCGGGTCGCGGTGACAAAGAGCTATCAAACTGCAAGTACAGTAACCGGCAACGGTGACAACGTCGAGACTTGACTTCGATTCGTTTCAATTCTCCATCCACTTGTATAATTTATTTCAATTTTAGTCTATGCCGTCTCTTAGCTTCACTTTAGCTCTTTCTGCTTGAAATGCATAGGGCTGTAAAGTGCTTTGAGTTGTTTGGAAAACAATGTCAAATTAGAGAAATATAATCACACTGTTGAGCAATATAAGTGTTTTAACGGTAATTTCAGTAAGGTAGGCTGAGAAGAATAAAATAATTAAGAATGATTTTTCCTTCCACATTATTCAGTGCATTAAGAGGGCAAGATGGTTTCCGAGGCCGGAGAAAAGCCGATTTTAGCAATTTTTTTTCTCAGCTTTGAGTGAAAATAATTACTAATTTTTTACAAAACATTAAAGAACTATATTTTTAAAGTATGTAGGAATTATTTTATAAAGAAATATTAATTATTTATCCCGTGGTGGCAGTCGATCAAAGGCGCTTCGAAAAAAAGGCGTCGGGCGGTGCGTAAAACCTGGACTGAGAGTGTCATCTGAAATCAAAAAATCGAAGTGATTTACTTAATATATTAGTTTTTTCGCGGATGAACGACATTATATTGAAAAATATAAGATTTCCGATTTTTGGTGCGGTTTTTAATTTGGAGGTACCATTTTCACATAAAAAATCAGCCTATGATTGCCTTTAAAAAATAGTAAAAAAAAAAATAATTTTTTTTAAAAATCGATCGTTCATCCGCGAGTATCTATCATATTAAAGATGTCCGGCAAAGTTCATTGAGATCGGTGCATTAATCTTTGAGTTATGTTACGCACCGATTTCAAAAATGTAGTTCCGAGTTTCGACCTAGGCTATTTCGGTTTCTCGTGGAAATACGTGTATACGTGGCAACACGATCATAAAATAACCGGTATCTCTGCGAGTTTTAGTCCGATCGCCTTGAAATTTTCAAAGGATATTCCTGAGATGTTGTACTTCCATATAAAAAAATAATTGAAATTTTGTTTTTGTTTAAGTTGGAAACCATCCTGCCTCCTTAAGCTAAGTATTTCCCCTCATTCAACATTGGTATTTGCCGATAGCCAAATGAATAAGTATCAAGCGAAAGCTGTGGTAAAAAAGGATTTTTTCAGCACAATTTTGTCATTATTTTTTTTAAGTCATTTAAGATTTATTCATGTAAGATTTATTATCTATTCTGCCAAACATAAATCCTCTTTCAAAAGTAGATTTGCTAAAAATCACGCTCAATATCTCCATAAAAAATGATTCTGCTGTACCTAGTATTTCAATTTTGTGCTAAGACAATTTTGATTATTATTTACATTAGCTTACAGCCCTCCAATGACCGTAGTATAAGTGTTAATATATAAGAGGCAAAAATATTTTCTTATTTCATATTTTTTAATTGAATATTAACTGTTTTTTAAAGCAAATATTATCGGACTTAAAACGCTGATGTGCTCATGTTATTTGTGTACTTTTTTGACAGTTTACTTACATTTCTGAATAATCCTATAGTATATTTAGCTGGCCAGAGGTTCCTAGATCAATCATTTACAGTAATCTTGGAACTAGGAAGCAGAACCCGTTGGGCGAAATTAATACAAGAAAATGCATACACATATTTACCAAAATACTCAACAACAATCGAAAATCAGGTTCTCGGCTATGCAAGCATGATAAAGAAAATACTAAAAAATAAGATAAGACAGGCTAGAATCTCAGATGAACGGTCAGTTTGACGTTTGATGAGTGGACCTCGACTGCAAATAGGCGCTATATAAATATTAACATCCACTTAGTAAATTCTCACTGGAGCTTGGTGCGAGTAAGGATAGCAATGACAGCTGCAAACTGCCTGGATATATTAAAAGAGCGTCTTGCTGAGGTTGATGTTTCTCTAGGAAAAGGCATTGTTACCATCGTAACTGATAAACCAAAAGTGATATGAAAAGTAGGCAAACTATTTGATGCAGAGCAACATATTTGTTTGGCACATAGCATGAACTTGACAGTGTGCGATGTTCTCTATAATAAGCAGTCCATTCCAGATTAAAGAAATGATGAAATAGCTCATAGTATGGACGACAATCACGAAGATTTGGACGGTCCTGAATCAGTGTTCTACGTTGAACCCAATTGCCTGCAAGACACGCTAGATCTGACAAAGGATTATGACATCAGCGCATGCATAAAGAAAGTTCGTAAGGTAGTTTTATATTTTCAACGATCTCCAGCGAAAAATGATAACGTTCTTCAAAACTACATAAAATCCTAGTAAGGCAAAGAACTGTCTCTTTTACTGGATTGCAAAACAAGACAGAATAGTCTCTTGACAATACTCAAAAGATTTTTCATTTTGAAAAATAGTATACAGAAGGCATTAACAGACCTGCAATATCCAGATCGGTTAGAAGCAACTAAGTTTGATTCGTTTCAGAAAATCATTGAAGTTTTACTCTCTGTAAAATTAATTGTGGAAGCCTTAAGTTGCAGAGATGCAAATTTATGCACTGTTAATGCTTCGTCAAGATTTTTATTTAGATAGTTAGGAGAAAAACGGTCCATTCTTCCCAATGCAATGGAAATTGCAATATTGGACCAAATAAAAGAGCGGCAGTGTAATGAGCTCTCTAATATTCTAGAGAACCACATTGTACCAGTAAAAATTTACCAAGTGAAAAAGAATCTTTATTTTTGCAACCAAGCAACGCAAATACTTTAAAAAAAATTACTTCAATGATCCAGAGGCTGAACCTTTTGCTGGGTAACTAAAGAAATGAGGAGAGCCCAGTAAATACCCATATTGAATCAGGACAAAGAAGCCGTCAATTGACGCTGGAAAAGAACTGCAATTGGAAATAGATCAAAGTATGAAAATTATAAATCGTGAAATGCCGCAAGAAACTGATCTAATTAAAACCATTGCAAAAGAAATCAATCCTTTCCAAAGTGGTGGCACTCGTGGACATCATTTGGAGCAGGCGTACCAATATTTATCGGCCGTCCCATCAACAAGTATCGAGTCAGAACGAGTTTTTTTCCGCGGCATCCAACATCGGGAATAAATTTAGAAGCAGGCTTGGAGTCGATACTTTGGATGCTTTGCTATTGTTTCAATGTTACTGCCGAAAAGAACCAATAAACGTTTGCAGATTTTTTTATGTGTTTCCTTATTATGTATCTTTGCAATTTTAAATATTTATCTTCATACTGTCAGCATCCTGGATAATTAAAATTATTGTTGCTTTTTTGCATCAATTATGTAAATTAGTGATTATGCAGCAACATATATTTTATACAGTTTTAAGCTTACTTATTGTTGTTGTTTTGAAATGAAACACGCTGAAAATAATTTGGTTCCACCGGTGTTAGCATCCATCGAGACCGATGTCATTAACTTGGAATCAAAACCATTCTATGTGCGACTGGAACGAACTAATTTACAACCTTTTATAGGTAGCATTGTTTTGGCATGTACGCGAGGCACAAGAAAATGTGTATTTGACTGAAATCAACTACCTCCAAGTTCATTCTTGTATCAGTGCGAATAGTAAGTTATTTCCGCTGTACCCTTTCTTAGACGATTGTGGCATTCTGCGTCTTGGAGGTCGGCCAGCAAATGCAAGTCTTCCATAAGATCAACGATACCCTTCTATATTCCCAAATGAAAGCACATTCGCAAAACTGCTTATTAATAATGCACACGCAGTAGCTTTGCATGGTGGCATTCAGGAGATGCTACAGTTCTTGCGTCGAAAATTTTGGATTATACATTGCCGTGCACTTGTGAAATCATACATTCATCAAACTATTATTTACAAAACCTATCGCCGAGCAATGCTACAACAACAGATGGCCTGTCTTCCACGTTCACGAGTTCTGGTGGCACCTCCATTCACCAATAGAGGCCTCGATTCTTGTGGACCATTCAATATTCGTCTCGATGGTAAACGTACTGCAGCTATCGTCAAAACCTATGCAGTTATCTTTATATGCATGTCCACTAGAGCCGTGCTTATCGAGTTTGCTCAAAATTTGACAACAAGGTCTTTTTTGGATGTTTTTGACCGGTTCATAAGTAGAAGAGGCAATTATACGAATGTGTTGGGTTGGGTACAAAATCTTGTATAACAATATCCCGTTTACAAAATCCCGATTACAAAATCCCGCATTACAAAATCCTGTATAACAAAATTCCGTAATACAAAATCTCGTATTATACAATCCCGCAATACAAAATCCCGGTTTAACAATCCCGTAGTTTTGCATAATATAGAATCAGGCGCGGCGCCGCGCCTGCTTCTATATTATGCAAAACTACGGGATTTTTCCTTCAGCTCTTTTTTTATTGCTAAAACGACGATAGCTAAAATTAGTGGAGAAGAATCAGAGAAAAAACATTTGGCAATGTGTCAAAATTAAAAAAATTATTAGAAAAAGGTCTGAAACTAAAACAATCGGTTATTTGAGAAGAATCGCGTACAACATGTCTTTATGTTGAAATTTATTCCTAAATAAAAACTTAAATCACTATGTTTTTGTTATTTCATTATTTGAATAGGTTTCATTGCACGAAATTTTTACATTCGGGCTTTTATATTTCGGGATTTTGGAATACAGAAATATCGAAACATACGTGATTTTGTTAATTCGGGATTTAGTGATTCGGGATTTTGATACGATCCCGAATCTGTTTAGTGACAACGGAACACAATTTGTGGGAGCTAGCCGCATCATGAAACGTGATCTCTACCAATGGAATGCAGCTCAATCGAGGCAGTCTATTTCAGATGCGGATGTTAATTGGCATTTTATTCCCCCCGCAGCTCCACATAATAGTGAGCTGTGGCAGACCGCTGCTCGTTCTGCGAAAAAACATCTATCGTGTGTCATCGGCAAGCAGCCGATGCAATATAACTCGTTGAATACGCTTCTAATAAAAATTGAAGTTTTTCTCAACTCTCGTCCGCTTATTGCGTTGCACGACGACCTAGAGGGCATCTCAGCTTTGACGCCTCGAGCGTTCTTAATCGGTCGTCCTATTAATGCTCGAGCTGAGCATCTCTCAACATTCAAAATACGTAGTAAGTGAACGCGAGCTGAACCGAACCTACAAATTGGCGATATCGTTATTATGCAGAACAATCATCTGACTCCAACTCGATAGAAGCTCGGGCGCATCATCGACGTTCATCTGGGCTGCGATAGTCTCGTTCGAGTGGCAACTGTCGAATATGTTAGCGATCAAAAAGGTGTTAATGGTGAACCTGCCAAGCATCAGTGCCAGCGACCGGTACAGAAGCTATGCCGACTTATTCAAGCAGACGAAGATGTCCTGAACCGTGATAGTTCAGCTGGGCAGGACGTTTAGGATTAGAAGTTTATCGCCATTTTCAATTTTAATAAATTTTTATGTAATCGAGTTAGCTTTGAAACATTCAAGGAATTTGTAAAAAATATTGTTTGAGTTCTCGTCCACAAATGTTGAGAGCGTGAAGTTTAAATGTTAATTGGCTATTAGTTAAATACATTCTTTATTTGAAAAGTTTCAAATAGTTAATTTTTAATATATCGAACAGACTGTTACAAATAAATGACTCATACAAATAAATCTTCTGAATGGTTTTCACTATGAGTGTAATCATTCTTTAAGTTGTGGAAAAGGCTTTGAAAGCAAATTAACTAAGCTACTAGTAAATCCTACTGATAAATTTAAGCTGCTCATCTAATCTAACTACTTTATAAGCATACTAAGTTTAGGGTAGTTTGATCCGGCTTTATACAAATTTATTTTCTTCGTGAATCTTTTATTGAGCTGCTCTATCAAATCACTGATTTAACTCGATAAAACTTGAGCATCGTCATTCAAAAAACTGGATGAGCTTTACTCTTTCAGAGCATTGGAGTTTAATGTGGCTTCTGTTATTCCAAATCAAATATGCAGTATTCAATCATAAATGTAAGCTTTGAATAATTTACGAACATACTTTTGTTATTCACCACCCTTTTTTATGAATATGACCTATTTTCATTGTTTCTTCGTAAGAATTATTGAATAAATATTTCAAATGAAAACGTACACGTGGGGCTGAAATAAAATTAGGGAGCAAATGTGTAAGGATAACACCAGGGAAATCACCCTTATATCTAAAAATAGACGCACAATAAAGTAATTATATAATCATGGATACTTTGTTTCCTTACAACAAATGTCCTTACAACAAGCATTGAATAAAAATGTATGCATACGCAATCTATTGTGGCAAAAAGTTGCTTGGTGGTAATGATTGAAAGAACGTTATCTACGTTTCTATCTAAGCGCAGGCTAATTGCACACGTAATGTGATTGAACTGATAATAGGCTGCACATGCGTAGCTAAGAAACTTACTATTTTTTTTATATGAATAAGGGGGACAAAAGTTGGTTGTTAGTAGTGCAATAAACTATTTGTTTGACTCGAAGCTAATGGAAGATCTGCTTTACATAAGGCAAATTGAATCAACATTTTAATAATTGTTATACGCTTCAGTGTTCTTCCACTTGTGTTTCCAATTTGAATCCAATTCTTAGGACTGCTGATGAAACAAGCTCTCTGTAACGTATAAAACTAACTCTCTTTTTGAAAAAACATTAAGAGCGTAAGGAAAGAGCTTAGTCTGCAAAAAGATAAAGAAAAAGAAAAAAACAAAAAAACTGAAGAAAAAGATGTAAAAAAAACTGTACATCGTTTTTGAGAATGTGCCACAAAACAAACTCAGCATTAAATTTTAGAAATATGAAGTAGCGCGAAAAATTAACGAGGGTATTTTTTCATTTTACTTCAGGCTCGTATTCAAGAACACGACAGGAGTCGCTTTTCTATGTCAGGCGGAGATATGAAACTTAAACCTCAAAGCTATCTTTACATATATTTATTTCCAGCCCAAACAAGGTGTATTTATAAAAACAGCTAACGATTTCCATTTTTTTATAGAAAAACTAAAATAAAATAACATAAATAAACAAAATAACAAATCCCAGACTTTTGTCTGATTGTCAATGTGAGGCCAAGCAAAGAAAACAAGGTGTTCTTTAAGAATTTAACGCTATTACCAAACCACTTTTGAGCCTGAATTTAGAGAAAGACGAGAAATAGAAGAGGGGGAGGAGGACATCGAGTAATGGCGGCACGCCAAACGGATTTTAGCTGCTGGTGGAAGTCCTGCCGTCAATTCAGATGATCTAAAACATAAAAATGAAACATTACCTTATTAAATATACTTTTAACTATTTTGAAAAAAAATGTTAAATAAAAAAGTAATGCAATTTTGAAAAAAAATCATTTTTCCATTTTTTTGGCTACAAATTGTTCTGTAAAATGAAAGATTGTTAATATTTTGTAATGATTCTGCTACCAGCCATGAATAAACTTTTGATACACAACTATAAAAATTTTGTGATCATTCCTTAACCCGTCTGCTTTCAATCACTTCCACTAATTCAAAATATGTGGTTTAGAGAAAAACGCGTTTTAAGTTTTGCTTGAGTGTGAGGTGAAATTTTCTCCACTTACATTTAATTCGCTATGCTAGACAACATTTCTGCTCCTCAAAACAATCGTTCTGTGCAGTCCTTTCAAGTCTCCGTAATGTCCTGGCTTCCTTTGATGCTGCTTCGGCCTTTTGCACGCGCACTTTATCCCTCGCATTGGCGGCTGCTTTAGCGTGCAGCCCAATCTTGATACCCATGACGTTCATGTCGTGAAGTACAGGCGTCATTTTTTCATTGAACACGCACGCACTCAAAAATGCCGCCAACTCAATTGTTTTTGTGGTCCAAAAAAACTTTCTTTGACGGACGGAGTTTAACCTTTCTTTATTATTTTGCGTATCGCCGTCCAAATAAAGCTCCAACAAACGATCAGAAGACAGATCCTCGTAAATTGGACGCAGCATATCTTGAACTTCAGAGCAAAGAGGGGGTGGATGAACATATTCATAGAGCTCGTCCAGGGCCTCCGCTTTTCTCCACTTGCACCACGAGTCCGAATCGGGGGGCAGTTACCATGCTGTGGATTTTCATCTGTAGAGCGTTTGTGGAGCAACGTAGCGTAAATCGCTTTCTTCATGTCGCTCATCGAATCAGAACTTCGGATAATTGCCAATCTATAATTATGAGCTAGATCGCGGATGAGTTTGTCCGTCAATTTTCCTACACCCTTGCCGCCAACTCCTTTCGTTTTCTTCAATGGTGAACCCGTTCTCTTATTTATGTGCCCGATGCACTCTGATTTTCTGACTATTCATTTATCGCCGAATGGCTGTATATCCAGGAGAGATTTGAAAGTTTTAGTATCGCCGTCACCAATATACGTCGCGTACTTGACATTGTGAAGTTCGTCAGACTGCGTAAACATTTCAATTATGCCATCGACCTCCATTTTACCAGCACTTCCACTGTGATTGCATGAACACTATTCTTCGTGAGTTCCGACCCAACTTTTGAGCTCGTCCGTGTCCTTTTTGCCTTTCCAATAGTTGAAGACTTGACAAAATTTTGATTTAACAACCAAGTCAAGAGCTTTATTAGAGTACTTTCCAATTAAAGTCCCTGCGCTTTTGCAGCCCTTTCAAGAAATAATGAGCACGTGAATTTTGCGGCAGCCTACGCATTTTCCTAGCATGCGTAATAGGTGTTGATCGCCAATCTTTGACCTAGATCCATTATGCCGCAGAAAAGATTTATTCCTTGCGAACCCACTCCGGGAAAACACAGTGCAAATACAATTCGTCGATTTATTTCAAACGATATAATGGCAACTTTGGGACACGAATCTATTTCAGTCGAATCACAATCGCATTCAACACAGATTTTGAAACCCAAACCTTGTTTACCTTTGATACTGAAGTTTACATCCTTCTCACAGATCTTGCACTTCGCTATCTTATCCAGAACGACACCGAGATCCATATCACTATTTACATTCTTTAGCAGCTTTTAACTCGGGCGGTTACCAAATTTGCATTGCTCAAGTGATAAGAGCTTTAACTGAAGGAATATCGAATCAGATTCTGATTGAATAGTGTAGTACATTTTGAGATCGTCTGCATAAAAAAGGTGAATAATGTCCAATAACATTTCTAGTAAGTCTGAAATAAAAATATTAAACAGGAGCGACCCTAAGTGGCTGCTTTGCTGTACCCCAAAGACAACGATAATTTTTTTGAAGAGAAAACCTTGGAATTCGCCATACTGTGTTCGATTTCTTAAGTAACAATCCAACCAATTCAGCAAGTTTCTAGAAATGCCAAATTTTTGCAACTTAAATTTCAAAAGATCATAGTCGAGTACGATTAAAAATCTTTGCTGAAGTCAGTGTATATAGTATCAACCTGACGTCCTATTTCCATATTGCAAAGCACCTTTGAAATCATTATTATAAGGTTGGTGATAGCCAACCTAACTTTTCTGAAGCCATGTTGTTGCTCGTTTAGAAGAAAATCAACAACAATTGTAAGTTTTTCACATACAATTTTTTTAAACAGCTTTGGTAAGGCGGATAAAATGGTGATGCTTCTATAATTCTCAGCCAATCATTTGTCGCCACCTTTCAAAATCGGTGTAAGAGAAGAAAACTTCCAGAAACGAGGAAATGTACCGCATGACAGCGATTTGTTGGAAATTATATGCAGAGATGAAATAAGCCATTTTTCGTGGCTGTTAAATATATACCATCAGTGATAGACAGCTGAGATGCTTGAAAAAGTGGCATATTAAGTGAGCTAAGCGGACAAACAACTTCCTGAAAATAGTCGGCAACAAGTAACATATATTTTGTGGATCAGAAGAAATTGAGTTGTTTTTTTGAGTTGTTTTTTTTTGCAACCAGAATCTTTTCGTTTGGTGTTCATAAAGTCGAAAAATGTTTAAAGATTATAAATTTTGTTTTCACCAACTATATTGACATACCTTTCACATGCTTTGCAAGACTTTCTTAAAAATGCTTGAGCTAAGCTATTATATATTTTTTTGATATCGTTAGTATTGATATTGATTCTTATAATCTTATAAAGTTTGTTTCTATGGTTTCGTAAACACCTCAGAATTCTATCTAGCCATGACTCAGATAGTTTGTTTTTTTTTTCTTAATTTTCGGAACGTTTTTTTCAGCCGGATTATAAATCAACTGGTGGAAAAGAGACACTGCTTCGTTCAATTATTCGTTCACTGCTTCGTTAAACTATAATACTAACAATTCTGGGGTCTTTAAGGATAATAACATCATCATCAACGGCGCAACAGCCAGTAGTCCGGCGTATGCCTGCCGTAGAAGAGAGACCCAAACACCTCGGTTTTGCGCCACTGTCATCCAGTTCATTCATTAATGTACAGCTTAAGGTTCTTAAAAGTTTATTCGACAGTTCATTTGTTCAAGCCACCACAAGCCACCAGGTTGGTGGACTTAATGTGAGTGGTGACTCTTATTCTCAGTTTCGCATCCCGATTCTTCTTCTCGACCGTCAGGCTGAAGAAGACGCAAAAGACAGAGTTCCCAGCAAACAATTTAGTGAGCGTTCACTAAAAACGATAGTTTCTCGACAGTCAACATACATATCCCTCATACGAAACCGAGTCTGTTCGTAAAACGATACGCAGCAATGCTTAGGATGACCGACGCAATAAATAATGCAAGCCATGTGTGTGTGCCCTATGGCCTATGCGGCTCAGTAGCAGATTTTACATAGATTCTTCCCCTAGTTTGCTGGTCGATATATACTCGCTAAAACCACATTTTTTCTAACTCATTTACGAATCGTTAAAAATGATTCTTCTCGTATGGCCATTTTAGTAGGACCAATGAATCGTTTTCGATTCATTTGCGAGCTCGTTAACGACAAAAACATTCGTAAAATATGACTCTTTTATGAATTAATTACGATACATATGGTTTGCTGGGTTCCTTTGCCGTAGACTGCTCTTAATCATAAGTGGCCGTGATCGATTCCTTAATCTGGCTTTGTGCATTTGTAATTGTTGTCAGCTTGGTGTAGATTTTACTCTCTCATGGCCGTGCAAAGTTTTAATTGAACTATGATGCCCTAGGTAGCTTTGAGGTCAATAATTACATCGTTTAAATTCAGGTCGTATTCTTAAAGCATTTCCATCGACTTCAGCAGAGAAAAAATCTGATTTTTTACCGATTTGTCTCGAGTGAAGTCCGATTATTTTTAAAGCAAATGGGAGTATCCATCCTAGAAGAATAGCGGTGAACACCTTAAAGACGGTACTCAGCAAGCTGATAGCCATTTAATTGCAGCACTCTGTGTATTAAGCATATGAATCTAAGATGCAAGTCAAAAGATATCTTTTCACTCTTTCATACCTTAGACAATGGTCGATATATCACATGTCGTAGTTTTCGCAACCATAGCTAAATAATACAACAAGTATTAAATTGGGTCCAAGGTACGATTTCTTCGATGGTTGGTAGATGAAGCTCCCATTCATCATAAGTTAATGGGGTCTCTAACTGATCACCTTCTTCTTTGTTTACCTGTTCATCAAGGCTCTGCACTCGTCGCACAAGTACTCCCGACTAGCCAAAAATCAGATTCTCGTTTTTATCTTCGCAAGTTGAGTAGCGAGTTGTGTATTTCCTGAGCGTTCTTTGCGTGGTTGTCTTTTTGGTATCAATGCAGTTCCATGGAATGTTGTTGGATTCTTGATGAACGCTTTAGAACAATTTTACACGGGACAATCGGTATCTTGCCAACTTACTTCGAACGGAATAGTCTGATAATATTAACCAATCTTACTTAAAAGAAAGATTGCCCACCACGAGGAGGCTAAGATCAGTATTTTTTCGGCGATGGAAAAAGAAATCGAGAGTCACATTCATTCTGCGACTTGAAGGAGGTAGCAACTAGTTCAGTCAAGAATAAGCTGTTTAAGTATTTTAATTTAAAGACAAATTTTCATTTATAAATCTGACAGATTTTAATAGCTGTGTTTATTGACTCCAAAAAAAAACCAGACCATCTCAAGGCAAGTTAAAAATAGAGCAGCTGTCAGAAAAAGTCTATCCAGTTAGGGCAATTGAGATGCTATTCTCGAAATTGATTGCTTTTTAGAGGTTCAACACAATTTTTTGTTGAAAGTCAGTTCCGTGACAGTAGACAAACAGCTGGTTGCTGGCCCGAAGTTGCTCAACAAAAAAGGTAAAGCAGGAACGGTGCTCTAAATTGGTCTAGTTCAACTTAGAGCAGGCTCATAAAACACGAACCAGAGCAACTTCGGGCAAGTTAAAGCAGCTGAATTGCTCATTCAATACATTTTTCTGAGAAATTTCAACCTAACCTATCAGATACAGATATCGCAGTCATAGACATACTTTCAAAAAACCGATATCTGTTCAGGAATTAAAATACATCTAGCTTCCAAAGAAAAATTTGGTCTCCAAATTCAAAAAGAATTGGCTTTGAAAGCTAACCAAATTGAATCAGATAATATCAGTTTGCTCGAGTGTATTTTGAAATGCGTATTGGAAATTTTGACTAATATTTCTTCAAAAAAGCTTTTTAACTTTGAAACCAATAAAAACATCTGAACTTTGAATTTGCTAAGTGGAAAAAGCTGCGAAACATGTATTATATTTTGGTAAATAAAAGTGAACGTCGATTGGCACTGTAAAATTCCTGTCTAAATTAAAAACTCAGCGAACATATAAAACTGCATAGCTGCACGAAATCATTAAAAACCATCCAACAAAAACGAATTCAAATAACCAATCTCAACATGCATTCATATCTCGATTTAAGTGATTTTTTTCCATCGCTCATCCATATGCATTAACCGCAGAACAATCCTGGAAAACAATCAGCGACTCAATCACTCATTGTACTCGAGCCCATCCAGTTCCACGACTCGTTCAAGGCTAAAAAGTGCGTAGCGAACGACAAAAGAATGAGTGGCATGTGACAGGAAACCTGAAAAGTCCTTTCATTTCAAATCCTCCGACATTATTCATTGTTTTGTCGCGTATGGAAAATCCTGAGACAATGAGGGTTAAGTACATTTCGATATACTCTTATTCGGGCCTCGAGATAGAAACAAAAAAGCCCGCACCCCCACAGGAAACAAAGCCTACACGATGAAAGACAAGGCCTATACGTTCTTCTTTGATACAATTCCACATCACTCGCTCGTTGAGGCATATTGCTTTCGCCATAAAGCATACATCCTCCTCATTCCAACCCCGATACACATATCCCGCTCATGTCTTTTCAGGACTTTGCTTGATACATATGAATCCAGCATGAAGAACAAGCTGCTGACGAGTTGGCATTACCATATTGGTGCGCGACTGAAAAGCAATGAAAAACAAGAAGCTGATAATTTATGTTCAATCAGGCTTTAATGCTCAGTGCTTGATTCGAGCACGACGATAAGAAGCCAAACTCATAAGGCTCGAGGGTAGACGAAAAGTGATAGAGGCGAATTACATTCTGAGCATTTGTAGACTGAAAGGGGTGAATAGATTAAGAAGCCAAAAGACTACCAAGCAGTTGGAGTTCCTTGCACTTAAAATGTGCTAGTCGTGTTCCAAGCGGGCTGCAAACAACCGGAGCTGTTCCAAGCCAGAGTTTAAAATGATATTCCATAAGGATATGAAGAAGATATAATATTCGGTTTAGCAGCAATTAAGTCATCTTTGGTGTTTTCAGAATATTGCTCTCGTCTATTCAGCGCAACCTGAATGTGAGACATTTCTTATTCACGTGAAGACACAGCAAACCGGTCATATTCACGACTAAGAGAAAACTCCCATGGTTTTCTGTTCAGGATTTGAATCCGGCCACGACGCAAAAACCGTTTGAAGAATTGAAGTGAAAGGATTAATACCATAAGGTTTTAGGCATTGAGCAAAATAGTCATTGTTCAACAGGATTCGATATTCTGATATAAGATACGTTTTTTACGAATTCGTATCAACATTGATTTGGCCAAAAATTCATATTTCCACATATATATATACATATATATATATATATATATATATATATATATATATATATATATATATATATATATGTATATATATATATATATAGTGTAATATTATGAAGCGAGTTGCTTCCCTAACTGGTCACTATGCATGTGATACTTACATGGCGAATTTAGCCGCCTCTTAGCAATTCATTAGTTAACTTTCAAAATAAAACTAGTTTGTTTAATTTTGAACTTGTCTGATTGGTTGCCGACCAATTTGGCTTACCGAAACAGACTAACTTTATTCACTCATATACCAGTCTTATATAGTAAAATTTTTAGCCAAAGAAAAATATTCTAAAATGTATAGATTTGGTTTTTAATGTTGTTTTTAATATTTTGTGTATGTGTATTTGTCTTCGCTAAGTTAAGTCTACTGCTAATCTTAGTGCTCACTACTTACTTGTGATGTCGCTAAAATCGCAAAGTGTATATTTTGAACATGTTATGACATTTTATGTGTTTACGTTTTAGTATACACTACACCCTCCTCATTTGGAAAAAAAAATTCTTTTCCGTAGGAAAGGAAATTTTTTGAACTCAGATCCATACTTTACAATTTCGATTGTCCATTAGCGGTTTTGTTTTCGTATGTAAATAGCTTAATTTTGAATATTCAATTCATAAGTCTTTCCTTTAGTTTTGACTCATAATACATTTGTGATTTTCTTCTCAAAGCTTTATTTAATGTTGCTTTTGTAATTTAGTATTCTTTCTTGTAAAAAAAATAATAATTTCAATAAATATTACTTAATGTGTGCATATATGAAGGTTTTCATAAATTTTGTATTAAATAACAATGTAAATTCAATACTTATACATAAATGTTTTTTGTGTGGGTTTTCTTTTGAAGAATATTTTCATATTTGTGGTGAATTTGGCATTAATAAATGATTATGATATTTTTTTTCTGTTTCCTAGCATAAGTGAGTTAGCACCATTTTTCCTCCATATTTTTTATGGTTTGCGGTATTCTTATTGCTGTTTTTTTGTATTTGAACTAAAATTTCTATACAATTCAGCGAGTTCATTTTTAATCTGAATATTTTGTTGTATTTCATTGAACATACTTTGCTTTAGAAAAGTATATTCGATAAACTATGTCTAAACTGCCATAATTTCTTCCTAGACTCCTGAGTTTTATCTCTAAATTTCCTGATTTTTTTTTTAGTCTTCCATAATTTTTCCAGGACTTCTTGATCTTTGATTTTTGCTAAAGCCCCATGATAATTTCTTAGACTCTGGTGATTTTTTCTTGGCCCTTCTTGATGTTGCTTTAGCTTCCATGATTTTTTCTCAGGTTCCATGATTTTTCCTTTGCTTCCATGATTTTGTCTGTAGCTTCAATGATATTCTCTTGAGCTCTCGAAATTTTGTTCATACCCTCTGCATTTTTCTTAAGTTCCCAGAACCTTTCACCCACTCCTAAGATTTTTTCTATATAGTTTTGATTTTATCTTTGACTCCCAAAAATTGTTATGGACATCTCTGAGTTTTTCTATGCTTCCGTAATTTTTATCATACTCTCGCGAGAATTTTCCTACATTTTTTTCCACACCTCTTGAATTTTTTCCACATGTCCTGAATTTTTCCGAAGCATCAATCATTTTTGCCCAGACTTTTAGAATCACTTGTAGAGAGTTAATTTCTTTTTTTTCTAGGCTCTTTTGCAAGATTCAACGAACGGTCAGAGCTTTCATTCCCTGTCCGTTTTATTATATTTTTTTATAAGTCTGATAGAAAAAAAACATGGAAGCCTGGAGAAAATCAAGGAGGTCAAGAAAAACATCGAGAATCTAGGCAAAATTATGGGAGCTTACGAAAATCAGGGGGTTTTAGAAAAAATCCTAGGAGTCTAAAATCATATAAGCTAAGAAAATATCAAAAGACTCGATAAAACTGTAAAACTAATATGAGCGAAAATCATGGCAGCTTAACGAAAATCAAAAGAGCCAAGAATAAACCTCAAATGGAAATACTTTGTTGTACGGTCCACATTTTAGTTTTAAAAGAATCAAATTGAATTGATAAAATTTAAAAAACTACAATCAGTTGCTACAACCTTGTATTATAATTACCTTTTTTTGCAACTTGCAAGGCTAGCCTTCCCTCAATCTCATTCCGAATCATCAATTCAATTAAATAGGATTCAGATTACATAAATAAGTCTAACCACTCCTTAAACTCAACAAAACATCAGGATTAGCAGAATGAGTGAGGGTGAATAGACCCGTTCAAGTAAATCTAGGCCAGCAGAAAGTCAAGAAAACATCTCGTAAGAATTAACTACAGCATGGGATGCTAAAAGCAAATGAAAAAATTCAATCAAACATTTTCATTTGTCATTGTTCTCCCTCTTTCAGCAACGAGAAAGTGTGCAGACAGTGTCTAACTTGGTTTGACAAGGCGGCAATCGACTACTTAAACCGAAACTGACTTGCTTCTTAATCGCTTAATGTAATTTCTTTCATGCTCCAAGTGTCTTTTATAGTCGTGTTAACTACATCAAGAGCTTATGTAGAGGTACTTTAAAACGTATTGTATGAGCTGTACAAAGAAAGGAGCTGTGGTAGAGAACGGAAAAAGTTTTATCAAGAGAAAATAATTGCTGCAAGCTATTTATAGCTGCTATGTATGGGACCTTTGCTTCGTAGGTTGTGAGATCGAGTCTATTGAATTAAAATATTATGGTATTTTATCAGAAATATCATACATAATTAGTTTTATTTGCATTTAAAATTAAATCAACACACATATAGGAGTATACAGCTTAAAACTAAGGATTTTCGATATGACCTCAAGGATCGCCCATCTGGTTTGAAAAATCTATTACGATTGATATCAAGTAATCACTTAATGAATATATATATATATATATATATATATATATATATATATATATATATATATATATATATGTATATATATATATATATATATATATATATATATATATATATATATATATATATATATATATATATATATATATTTATATATATGCACATATACACATATATATATATATATATATATATATATATATATATATATATATATATATATACATATATATATATATATATATATATATATATATATATATATATATATATATATATATATATATATATATATATATATATATATATATATATATGACCCAGATATATGACCCAGATGACCCAGAGTTACAATAGAAGCAGAGGATAAGACTCTAGTGTTTATGAGCAAAAGGGCTCGAAAGTTAACTGCACCGGGAATTCGAGCAGCGTTCAACGCGGTAC
>OX376375.1:81951880-81974380 GCA_947369275.1 Nemotelus nigrinus
TGTCGTATGCCATTGCTCGATACCATCTCTGAATGAATATCTTTTTGATAGATTCATGTTTGCTCTGTCTTATGACAAAAGTACATGCACACTAGCACGCTTTCGAGAAGACATGTTATATCGACTCGGTCAATAAAATACTATTAGCCCACATCTATCAATTCAATGTCTTTCATGATTTTTCACAGATTTTTCCGTCTTCAGGAATCGTTCATTGCTTTTGATGATTTATCTCGACTTATGGAGAAAGAGTATTGGTCTAAAAAATATGGAAGCCACGTATTGATAGAACAACTAGTCGAGTGAGCTTGAATTCGAAGGCAGATAAATAAAAAAAAACCCTAGCGCATCAGAACCGCTAGTAACACTAATAATCGAAGAACAGTAGATGATTTGTGCAGATTTTCAGTTTGTATTCTACCACTAGCTACATTTCCTGCTTAAGCTAATATACTCCTATTAATAATAGACCTTAAGCCAATTTAATTTCGATGACTTCATCGAAAATTACAGTGATAGAAAGGTGTTTGGGGCTGCCATCCGAAAAATGTGCAGATCTTAGAAAATTTGAACATTGTTTACTTATTTTCATTGCAAATGTTTGCGATGAAAATACTTAGTGCAAGCGTTTATTATTATTATAAAATAACAAAAAGTTCTAGCGCTGGCAGCCCTTTGATCGCACCGAAGCCAAAAATATGTCGCATCTGCCTCACGTTGAAGTTAACCCGCTCTGCGAATTTCGTATTGATCTGATGACTGCATTGTAAGTTATTGGGATACAAAAAAATTAGGGTTACCATTCGCAAAAGTTTTAAAATTTTCTAAGTCTTAATATTTGGTGTTTATTTTCACTCTAAGCTCACTACGATTTGAAAATTCTATGCTAAAATCGCTTACAAAAGGTTTGCCAAAAAAATACAAAAACAACCATAGCTGGCAACCCTATCATTGTTTTGAAATTGAACTTCTACTGAATATTGCCTATATAAAGTTTTATTTGCCATTTGAATTTCGTTATGATTCAGTGACTGTACTGGAAGCTATCGGCCAAAGAGCTCTATTTTCCTCAGGAATTTTCAGAATTTTAGACACCAAAATTACCATAGCTGGCAGCTTCAACCGAATTTTTGAACCAAATTTCTACCAAACGTGGTTCAGCTACTGTGCGAATTTCGTCAAAATCGAATGACTGAATCAGAATTTATAGGGCCAAAAGCAGTTATTTTTCTTAGTCATTTTTCAAAATGGCACCACTGGCACAAAACTGCCCGCATTTGAAAATCACTTCTATCAGACCTGGTCCTACTTAAGACCAATATATTCTGTATATTTCAACTAATTCTAATATTCGGATCAATTTTTCAGGACAGTCAATGATTTGAAGGTTTTCACATTCAGCGCCTGCCCTAACTACAGGGATGCAATCCAAATTTGCAAAATGTATTGGTTTTAGAAAGGACCAGGTCTGGTAGAAGTGATTTTGAAATACGGGCAATTTGGTGCCAGTGGTGCCGTTTTGAAAAATCACTTAGAAAAATGACTGCTTTTAGCCCTATAAATTCTGATTCAGTCATTTGATTTTGACGAAATTCAGACAATAGCTGAACCTTACTTTTAACTACGTTTGGTAGAAATTTGGCTGTAAAATTCGGTTGAAACTGCCAGCTATGGTAATTTTGGTGTCTTAAATTTTGAAAATTCGTTGAGGAAAATAAAGCTCTTTGGCCGATAGCTTCCTGTACAGTCATGGAATCATAACGAAATTCATAAGGCAAATTTAAAATATTATAGGCAACATTCGGCAGAAATTAAGATGGGAAAACAATGATAGGGCTGCCAGCTATGATTGTTTTTGTATTTGTTTGGCATTACTTTAGTAAGCAATTTTATCATAAAATTTTCAAATCGTAGTGATCTTGTAGTGAAAATACACACCAGATACTAAGATCTAGAAAATTTGAAAACTTTTGCGAATGGTAGCCCTGAATTTCTTTGTATTCCTATAACTTCCACCAATGCAGTCATCGGATCAATACGAAATTCGCAGAGCAGGTTGACTTCAACGTGAGGCAGATGTGACATATTTTTTGCTTCGGTGCTAACAAAGGGCTGGCAGCACGAGGCATGCAACAAATGCGTACATTTAGTATTTACATCGCGAACATTTGCAATGAAAATAAGTAAATAACGTTTAAGTTTTCTAAGATCTGCAGATTTTTTGGAAGGCAGCTCCAAGCACCTTTCTATCGCCGTAACTTTCAATGAAATCACCGAAATTAAAATAAGCTTAAGTTCTATTATTATTGAGGGTGTATTAGTTTTAAGTAGGAAATGTAGCTAGTTGTAGAATTCACACTCAAAATCTGTACAAATCCTCTACTGTTCTTCGAACATTAGTGTTTCTAGCAGTTCTGATGCGCTGGGTTTTTTTACTTCTAGAGCTTTTGAATGATTTACGCCATACTTACAAAGAAATGTCAGTGTGTCATGAGAACTAACATGAGAAAAAATCTTGAGTAATTCATCTAAGTTTGGTTGAAACTAAAGGAATGATTACTCTGCAGGACTGATCATTTTGCACTGCTGAGATACCACTTGTCGCTTGAAGGTCCTAAAAACAAGTTAATTCCTGGTATCGTTCATAAGATAATGAGACATTGAGAGACATTGAAAATAAGTAATTTCAGTCGTTGCGACGTCATTCCAGACAATCAACTGTGCTATGGATAAAAAAACACATATCATTATCTTTAAAAAATTTACGAGAGTTGATCAATAATTAAGGTGAACTATTTTATTAAAAACATAATAAAACGCTTACATATAATTCGAATTAATCGCCTTCAAAGTACTGTCCTTGGCTAGTAGTGCACTTATCGCAACGTTGAATCTATGACTGGAAGCATTTTTGAAAGGTTTCTTTCAGAAGAACTTTCCGTTGATCTGTCGTGGCCACGTCAATTGTAGGATAAGTATCAAAATATTTTCCTTTTAGCAAAATTTTTTCTCCCGGGAAGAGACAAAAGTCATGATGCTACATTTGGTTGACAGAAAAGAAGGCTTTTACCAGCTAAAAACTCGCGAATAAAAAGCAACTCGTGGCAAAGCGCGTTGTCGTGATGCAAAAGAAAGCCGCTGACTCATTTTTCAGGTCTCTTTCTTTGCACATCGTTTCGCAAGCATTGCAGTACCCCCTGTAAAATTCGTAGTTTACAGAACGTTTGGAACAAATTCTGATCGCACTATGCCCTCATAATCGAAAAAAACAATGACCATGACTTGGTTTTTCCATTGAGAACTCTGAATTTTTATCTCAGAGTCATAGCCATCGACCCGATTTTCATCTCCAGTAACAATATTGGTCATTAAGTCCGAATATGCATGAAAACGATTCTTCGATTCCGTGCAAATAGCAAATTGATTTTCTTTTTGCTCATCAGTAAAAAAACTGGGAATCATTTCAAGTCCGGACCTGCACGAGGTTTTAAGTTCTTCAGTAAGCTCCCAAATAGTCATTCGCCTCTTCGAACGAAAAAAATTGGCCACTTATTGCACACGTTCAATCTGTTTTTGAGGTGGCAGGGCGTCCCAATCATTCCTTGTCTTTAACAGTCCATTTCCATTTTTAAATCGCTCATATTACTTATGCGCAGTCTTTAAAGTTATTAAATTATCACCATGCACAGATTTTAACACATTATGAGCTTCTTCAACACATTTTTTCAGAATGAAGCAACACTTCATGTTAACGCGTTGCTCAATTTTCACGACAGACGCGGCAAAAATAACCTTACTGTAGCGGCTCTAGAATCTGGACTGACAAGCCAAAACTTGTTCAAACTTGTCACTGTTGATCTCGATACATGAGCCTATGAGATTTACTTACTAGTTGAAATAGATGTAGCGTAAGTAGTTGTTGCTATTCACCGTATTTTTTGATCGCACCTCATTTGTCTTCAAATAGTGCCGGTCGGTAAAGAAAGATTCAATCGAACTACCCCAATGAATAGATCCCGAATAGATCCTCTCACGATTCGAATAGATCCCTTCACAATAGTGTATTTATGTGCTGAAATTATTCTGACGCCAGTCAATAAATATCTTGTCAAATGGATTTTTTTACGAAGGAAAAATTGATGTAAAATATTTTCACGATACAAGAAACGGTAGTGTTTAAAACTATGAAGTTTACGCATACACTGATGATGACAGCTTGGCTCTAGCCAAATTGCAAATTAAAATTTTAAAATAAATTTAGTGACAGAAAAAAATTCAACATAAAAAAAGTCTAGCGCATCAGAACCGCTAGAAAACTAATTTTTTGTATTTTTTTGGCAAACCTTTTGTAAGCGATTTTAGCATAGAATTTTCAAATCGTAGTGAGCTTAGAGTGAAAATAAACACCAAATATTAAGACCTAGAAAATTTGAAAACTTTTGCGAATGGTAACCCTAATTTTTTTGTATCCCAATAACTTACAATCCAGTCATCAGATCAATACGAAATTCGCAGAGCGGGTTAACTTCAACGTGAGGCAGATGCGACATATTTTTGGCTTCGGTGCGATCAAAGGGCTGCCAGCGCTAGAGCTTTTTGTTATTTTATAATAATAATAAACGCTTGCACTAAGTATTTTCATCGCAAACATTTGCAATGAAAATAAGTAAACAATGTTCAAATTTTCTAAGATCTGCACATTTTTCGGATGGCAGCCCCAAACACCTTTCTATCACTGTAATTTTCGATGAAGTCATCGAAATTAAATTGGCTTAAGGTCTATTATTAATAGGAGTATATTAGCTTAAGCAGGAAATGTAGCTAGTGGTAGAATACAAACTGAAAATCTGCACAAATCATCTACTGTTCTTCGATTATTAGTGTTACTAGCGGTTCTGATGCGCTAGGGTTTTTTTTTATTTATCTGCCTTCGAATTCAAGCTCACTCGACTAGTTGTTCTATCAATACGTGGCTTCCATATTTTTTAGACCAATACTCTTTCTCCATAAGTCGAGATAAATCATCAAAAAGCAATGAACGATTCCTGAAGACGGAAAAATCTGTGAAAAATCATGAAAGACATTGAATTGATAGATGTGGGCTAATAGTATTTTATTGACCGAGTCGATATAACATGTCTTCTCGAAAGCGTGCTAGTGTGCATGTACTTTTGTCATAAGACAGAGCAAACATGAATCTATCAAAAAGATATTCATTCAGAGATGGTATCGAGCAATGGCATACGACACATGACGAGCAAGTGAATTGTGATGCCGCGTTTACACACATGGCAAATGTTGGCGAGCCGAGTGTGTAAATGGTCCCCTTGTTTATTCTCGGCTGTTTTTTTTACATACGAGGATATGGAGTGAAGTAATTTCACAAGTTCCTCGACGAAACGTTTGCCATATGTGTAAACCAGGCATGATATGGCATCTTATTCGGACGTGTGAAGACTTTTCTCGGATATTGTTTGCCATTCGGTATGCACATCATGTACAAAAGAACCTTCTTTCATATGTACGTCATATGAATGAATGAAGAGTATGAGCACGGACTAGCATTAAATGGAGATGCACATCTATGTGACGGTTTAATTGTCAAGTGTTGAAAATGAAGAATGCACAAGTCAAATAGACAAATATTTTCGGGCTAATGCATTTTACTTCAAAGGCTCAGTCAGCGAATAACGTTTGAGTTTCACAAAATGTAAATACGAGTGTATATTTAATTGCATATGCACGTATGCGGAACTTCAATAAGCTGAATTGACGGAAGTTTGATTAAATGATTCATAGGAGAGAAATTTCGTTAAGGGTAGATTATATCTTTGATTTGGGGACGTAGGTATGATATCTTTCAAACATTAAGCTAAAAATGTAGATTTTTTTTAAATCAAATTGAATTTCAGCTCTGCGAATCAAATAATTACATCTGTTTGTGCATTATTTATCCAGCAAAATATTTATGCAGCTCAAAATGGACGCAATGTCTCTTTCATTATGTAAATTTTGGTTTTTATTCTTAATATTAATTTTTTCAATTTAATTCTAAATATATGATCAGTCGTCGTCTATAATTTATTATATTTAAACAAATTGGAATCTTGATTTTTCGGCGTAATTTTGTCTGCCGTTTTTCGTTGATAAATATCAGTTAAGTCTCTGCAAAGTTCGCAGCATTAGCCAATTTAATCTAACTTATTACTAGCTACTCCAACATTCCAAGCTTAGATGACAGTGATATTCCATACATTACTTCCACAAAATGATAAAACTTGCAACAGCTCCTTTGAATATCACGAAATATAAGATCAAAAGTTTACTACAAGCGAGAAAATCTATTAATTTAGTTAAAAATGCTAGAATGATGGTATCAAAAAACTTAGGAGCACAATCAATACCATTGATCAAAACCAATATCAGCGGTCCTTTCACAAATGCAAAGATCAAAGCTCCTTGCTACCAATATTATGATAGTTACAACCATGATACAATAAGAACAAGGTAGTCTATTCCGAGTACCAAAATGCGTTCGTTCTGCGCTGGTGACAACTGTGAGTGATTTGCCTTTAAGTCAATGTAAAATTGGGCAACTTCAACGATAGCGTTTGGGGTGTTAATGGAGCGATATTTGGATTTTGATGATGAGGTTTGAATGCTTAGTCTGTGCTTTTAAATGTCCAAGAAAATCTCAAGGAAAAAGCTATTGTGTAAAGCACAATGATGAAAAATTCAATAGCTTATTTTTCCCAAGAAAATGTTGAATGCACTCACTTCAACGAATCATTTAGAGTATATTTATGGGTACGATGCTAGTTGTATGTACGTGCGATGTTGGGTTGCAGATTCATGCAGCTCGATAGATACAAATGTGCATTGAAAAATTATGATTTGATTGATAGATAATAATTATGTTCATTGCGGTTGTTGGTCAGCTGCGTTTTGAAAATATTGAAACAGTTTGAAACAATGCTGGTATTTTGTTATTAACATCGCACATTCGGGAAATGTTTTATTGAAAAAATTCAAAAAGTTGATGTTAAGATGGGGATTCTTATTCTTGCCTGGTAGGGTAATAGATGTGAATATGGATTGAGAAATAACGTTTCAGTGAGATATACATGTATGTGCGTATGCATATAAGACAATGCCAATGAGCTAATTGTGGATATAAGGTTGTTGAATTATGCGCAAAGTGCATACATATGATTTAATTGTTGTATAATAATTCTGTTGATTGGCGTTCTTTGTGAGGTGCATTTTGAAGATATCGGTACAGTTAGAAAATAGATTTGTATTGTGTTATTAACACCGCACAATATGGAAGTACTTTCTTGGCACAGAAATAAGGATTTTGATGGCCACCGAAAGGTAATTGATAGTAAGCGAAAAAATATTAAATTTGATGTTAAGAAGCGGATTTATGCAACCGGAGAGGGTAATAGATGAAAATATGGATTGAGAAATTATGCTTCAGTGAAACATATCTGAGTATGTGCGTATGCATATAGGGCAATGCCAATGAGCTAATTGAAGATTTAAAGTTTTTGAATTATGCGCAAAGTGTGTGCATATGATTAAATTGATGTATAACAATTATGTTGATTTAGGTTGTTGGTGAGGTGCATTTTCAGGATATCGGTACAGTTGGAAAATAGATTTGTATTGTGTTATTAACACCGCATAGTTTGGAAATGCTTTGTTGACATACAAATAAGCATTTGAATGGCCACTGAAATGGAGTTGATTGTGAGCGAAAAAATTATAAATTTGATGTTAACAAGGGGATTTATGTAACCGAAGAGGGTCATAGATGTAAATTTGGATTTATAAATTATGCTTCAGCGAGATATATGTGTATGTGCGTATGCATATAAGAAAATGCCGATGAGCTAATTGAAGATTTAAAGTTTTTGAATTATGCGCAAAGTGTATGCATATGATTTAATTGATGTATAACAATTATGTTGATTTAGGTTGTTGGTGTGGTGGATTTTGAAGATATTGGTACTTTTTAAAAATATATTTGCATTGTGTTATTAACACCGCACAGTATGGAAATGCTTTATTGACATAGAAATAAGCATTTGAATAGCCACCCGTGGAAATTGAATCATTGGCGCAGAAATTAACGTTGTGAATAGTATAGATTTATAACATTTGATTTGCTTGGCAACAGTCAGAGGTAAATATGTCCGCGAATCCAACAAAGTTTTTACTTGTTTATTTGCAAATGCGAGAAGTAATTTACTTGCATACTTGTGAATGCAAGAAATATTTTTTATTATTACTTAAATTGAAGAGATCTGTTCTCATTTGAACTGTACAGCAAACAAAGACACGTTCTCATTTACATGCGACAACTTCTGCATGTCTTGTATGTTTTACACATTTTCAATATAATACGCCATTATTGTTTTCTAAGACCACAGCAATATGGTCGGACCTCAAATAAATGTTGAACTTACTGCGTAAAATGTAATTTATTTCGAAGAAATTCGAAAACATTCCGTATTTTTGTCAAGCATTTATTTTCAATCAATTACATGTGCTGCATTTACTAAAGCAACCAAAAAACCCCCAAAAAAAATGTTGCATGATTTATATCAAATTTGTTGAAATTATGGAAGTACATATTATATTAAATAAAGAAAATACAACGATTATCGTTCTATGAATATCAAAAGTTTATTCTTTAGTTACCTCAGCTTGTTATTTGATGTCTGCAAATGCGCGGAATCATATCATATCAAACATTGGGTAAAATTAATTTTCACGCAGAGAAATGCGTTTCCCACTTGGCGTTGTCATGTTTTTGGTTAAAAGGAAATATTAACCTGTTCAAAATAAATCAGTTTATCTTAGACTTCTATTTTGTTTATGTTTATAGCAACGAAATACAATATCTGATTCAAAACCCGGTCGTAATATATTTTGTTGTTAGAAAATAATAATGGCGTACGAAAAAACCATGTAAATATTGAAAATGTGTAAAACATACAAGACATGCAGAAGTTGTCGATTCCAACATAAAACGTGTCTTTGTTTGCTAGGCAGTTTTGAAATGAGGACATATCTCTTTGATTTTAAAGAAAATAAAAAATCTTCCATTGACAAGTAAACAAGTAATTAGTTGCTCGCATTCACAACTGAACAAGTAAATACTTTGTTGCATTCGCGGACATATATTCCTCTGAGTGCAGCCAAACACATCAAATCTTGTAAATCTATATCATTGATAATATTTTCTGCGCCCATGATTCAATTCTCTCCAGTGGCTATTCAAATGCTTATTTCTAAATCGATAAAGCACTTCCATATTGTGCGGTGTTAATAACACAATCCAAATGTTTTTTCAAACGGTACCGATATCTTCAAAATGCACCTCACCAACAACCTAAATCAACATAATTGTTATACATCAATTTAATCATATGTACACACTTTACGCATAATTCAAAAATTTTAAATCTTCAATTAGCTCATTGGCATTGCCCTATATGCATACGCACATACTTAGATATATTTCACTGAAGCATAATTTCTCAATCCATATTTTCATCTATTACCCTCTCCGGTTGCATAAATCCGCTTCTTAACATCAAATTTATTATTTTTTCGCTTACTATCAATTACCTTTCGGTGGCCATCAAAATCCTTATTTCTGTGCCAAGAAAGTACTTCCATATTGTGCGGTGTTAATAACACAATACAAATCTATTTTCTAACTGTACCGATATCTTCAAAATGCACCTCACAAAGAACGCCAATCAACAGAATTATTATACAACAATTAAATCATATGTATGCACTTTGCGCATAATTCAACAACCTTATATCCACAATTAGCTCATTGGCATTGTCTTATATGCATACGCACATACATGTATATCTCACTGAAACATTATTTCTCAATCCATATTCACATCTATTACCCTACCAGGCAAGAATAAGAATCCCCATCTTAACATCAACTTTTTGAATTTTTTCAATAAAACATTTCCCGAATGTGCGATGTTAATAACAAAATACCAGCATTGTTTCAAACTGTTTCAATATTTTCAAAACGCAGCTGACCAACAACCGCAATGAACATAATTATTATCTATCAATCAAATCATAATTTTTCAATGCACATTTGTATCTATCGAGCTGCATGAATCTGCAACCCAACATCGCACGCACATACAACTAGCATCGTACCCATAAATATACTCTAAATGATTCGTTGAAGTGAGTGCATTCAACATTTTCTTGGGAAAAATAAGCTATTGAATTTTTTATCATTGTGCTTTACACAATAGCTTTTTCCTTGAGATTTTCTTGGACATTTAAAAGCACAGACTAAGCATTCAAACCTCATCATCAAAATCAAAATATCGCTCCATTAACACCCCAAACGCCATCGTTGAAGTTGCTTAATTTTACATTGGCTTAAAGGCAAATCACTCACAGTTGTCACCAGCGCGAGAATGGGATAGTGATAGACATGCGCAATGGATTACCTTGTTCTCATTGTATCATGGTTACAACGGCGATCATGTTATAAGGTCCGTTTCTACGCATTGAAGTTAGTGTCACGTGAAAATTGAATGAGATTTAGAAATTTTCACATAAAGAAGATGAGTGCCATTTTTCGTTGAAGGAGTCCCTAATTCTCCAATGTCTCTCGTCTTGGAAGACTCATCAAGAGTTTTTTTTCTCGAATAAATGGATTCCGTATTCAGCACTTTCCTCAGCATAGCAATAGAGCACCTACGCACTTCAAAGTCTGGATCCCCGAAAAATACGCCTGGTTCTTACCCACGTGGATGGAAGCAGCAGAAGCTATCAAGTTTTCTGCTTGGAAATCCACCAACAACAGCAACAATTTTATGAACATAAGTAATAATGCTAATGAAAACAAAAATTGTACTGTACGCAAACTCAAAAAAAGTTTCGGACAAAAATCATCCGACTCCGAATTCCTTGCGAAAACCCGACTACTAACCTTAATGGTAATTGATTAGACCTTATATTTACAAACGTTTACGACAAAGCAGTGGTTAGCCCGACTATTGACGTGGAGAATCTTGTCTCTTGTAGCCTTTACCATTTCGCTCTTACTATTGATTTATTAACTATGCATGCCTTTCAATTTTACAATTATATTATTGCAACTTACAATAATATTATTGCATACGATTTCCGCAATGCTGAATATCACATCATTCACCATTTTCTTGACAATGTCGATTGGATATATACGCTTACATCTCAATCTCCTGACGAAAATGTAAATTCATTCTACAAAATACTGTTTGACATGGAGACGTCTGAGAAATCATAGAAATACGCTTCACAAATCAATAAAAAATAATGTATAGCACCTCAAAGAAGAATACAAAGCAGTGGCCAAAAAATTCCAGGAAAAGTCTCATGAAGCATATGTCAGATTCATTAAAACTACCGGCGAGAATATAATTCATAACCCCAAAAAGTTTTTTGACTTTGTGAATATGAAGTTATCCCTCTTTTATGTACAATAGAACCTCGTGATCTTCTTCTGTTGAAGAAATTTGTAACGTTTTCGCAGATAATTTTCAAGAGATTTTTAGCCCTGCCAGTACTCCATCACTCTGTCACCCCCCTACAGTACCTAGAACTATTTTCGCTTAGGCTATAACTATTTCCAAAGATGATATTTTTAAAGCTATCTTGGAGCTTGATAATAAAAGAGGCCCTGAACCCGGTCTTCTTCCTCCAACTTTTCTTCTTAAATGTGTCACACAGTTGATCTCTCCACTTCACATCATATTTAATACATCACTTACTTCTGGGCACTTTCCATCGTATTAGAAAGCCTCATACGTAACACCAATACTCAAAAATGGTGATAGAAGATCAATTCAAAATTATAGAGGTATCGTCATTTTATCAACTATTCCTAAACTAAAAACTCTAGCGCACCTGAACCGCTAGAAACACTAATGTTCGAAGAACAGAAGAAGAATCGTGCAGGTTTGAGTGCATATTCCACCACATTTGCTGCTTATTACGGCCAAACTGTTTCAAATGCCACGTTTTACTTTGGTCTCAAGAATGCATTATAACTCATATGGTGGAAGGTCTCAGATATTACTACTGGCATGAATTTCAACGTTTATGAGAGCAAAACACAGGTTAACTATATTCGTTATTAGTTGCTTATTTTACATAATTTTGAAAGCAGCATCTCATATAACATCAATGAAGGAAATGCTCAGTGCCTGCAGCACTGTAACTGAAGTTGGTGTTTGGGGCTGCGATCCGAAAAATTTGCAGAACTTTGCGAATTGAAACATTGGTTATTTATTTTCATTGTAAATGTTTCCGGTATGAATACTAACTGTAAGCATTTACTGATACAAAAGTAGCACAACCGACTCGTGCTGGCAACCTTCTGCCAGTATCAAAACCAAAAATATATCACATCTGCTTCACGTTGTTATGTTATATTACATTCGAAGTTATAGGAGTATAAAGAAATTTAGGGTTACCTACAGCGAGTTTTTTCAAATAATCGAAAACTTAATATTTGCTGTTTATTGTCACTACAATATCATTACCATTTGAAAATTCTACGATAAAACCGCCTAATAAAGATATTGCAATTAAACACAAAACCAACAGTAGCTGGCAACCCTATCGTGGCTTTTCAACCAAATTTGGCCTGAATACTGTTTATAATAGGTTCCATTGATTGTATGAAATTCGTATTGATTTCATGACTGCACTGGAAGTTATAGGGCAAAAAGTTTTATTTTCCTGAGCGAATTTTCAAAACCAAAGACACAAAAATCAACATAGCTGGCAGCACCAATCAAATTTTTCAACCAAATTTTCACCAAACAGAGATTAGAGTAAGGTTCAGCTACTGTGTCAATTTCATGGAAATCTGGTACTTATTCACATTTAATAGGGCAAAAAGCAGTTTTTACTAATGTTCGAAGAAGAACATTAGTATTAAAATCACTTTGGCCAAAAATTCATATTTCTATATATATATATGTATAATACCTGTATATTTATCATCAAAAAATTTCAGTGAAAAAATCTCAGGAACGCGCCATTCGATTGAGCTGAAATTTTCAGGACACATTGGTGTATATGCAGAATAGTGCCAGGTCTCACAAAAAGTTAATAATCTATAATCCTTTGGCGCCGGCGGCAATTTTAGTGATATTTTTAATATACCTATTATTCCGTACACAAATAAGTTTTGCAAAAATAAAGTTGACGAATTAAATTTCGAACGTGTTTTACATGTGAATCGGATAATGTTTTGGAATTTTTTAACCCCATGTGTGCGCTGTGTGCCTAAAAACAGAACGGGAAAACTTGAAAATTTTTAAATTGCGATAACTTTTGACAGAATCATTAAATGATTACGAAATTTTTAGGACATATTGGTTTTATTTAGTTGTAGATTTGTGTAGGTTTTAATGAGCGTGCTGGCAACCCTGTAGCTAGGGCAGGCACTGAAAGTGAAAACCTCCAAATCATCGTCTCTCTTGAAAACCTGCCGCTTCTTCAAAAAAAAGCCACTCATATGTAAATCTTGTGCTTTGTTTACATAAACAAAAAAAAAATTTGATATGATATAACGGGCATATATATATATATATATATATATATATATATATATATATATATATATATATATATATATATATATATATATATATATATATATATATATATGGAAATATAAATTTTTGACCGAATTGATTTTCGAAAAATGACATGTGATAAGTTATTCCCTCTGGTCGATGCTCGACTTAACCAACAGCAGCATGGTTTTTGGAAAGGGCGCTCTACCACTACTAACCTGATGGTGCTGGTTTCTCATGTTCTTTGCAAAATGAGGAAAGCTGATTAAATTGACGCAGTCTAAACTGACTTCAGCAAAGCGTTTGACCGTGTTAGCTACTCAATTTTGATTTCCAAGCTGCTATAACTCACAACTGCAGGATCTTAGCTCTTACTTCCAGAACCGTTCTCAATATGTGAAATTCCAAGGGTTTATCTCTGAAAAGATTAATGTCAACTCTGGAGTACCTCAAGGTAAATATCTTGGTCCTTTGCTATTTAACATTTTTCTATCATACCTGTTGGAGGTTTTATCTGATTTACATCATCTACTCTATACGGATGATCAGAAAATTTTTCATATTCTAAAGTTGTCATCAGATGCCAACTTTTTTCAACTAAAACTGAATTCCCTGGATCATTGGTGCAGCGTGAAGAACCTACCTCTCAATATCGCAAAATGTCATGTGATTAGCTTCTCTCGAAAACGTACGCTCGTACATTAGACGTACCTTTTAAGCAATACGACACTTACTAGGGTTGACAATATATTAGATCACGGTGTGGTATTGGATGGAAAGCTCCGCTTTAATTTTTATTGCGACAAAATTATCTCTTAAGCAAGTAAAAGACTAAGCTTCATTAAGCTACGAGCCAGGAAGTTTCAGAACCTTTGGGCTACAAAATCGCTATACACCGCGCTCGTTCGCCCTTTTTTTCAGTATGCTTGCATTATCTGGAATACGGCTTTCGAAATTTACAGCCAGAAATTCGAAGCTGTTCAAAAGCAATTCTTGCTATTCGCTCTTAAAGATCTTTACCATCCTTGTGATTTTAGCAATTTACCGCCATATGAATCTCGCCTTAGATTTCTAAATTTGTCATCATGTGCATCTTGAAGATTAATGTTATCTGCCTGCATCAGTTTCGATGTCATTAGAGACGGTGTTAATGTCGACTACATACAGGAAAGGTTTGGGCTTAACCAGCCCGCGAGAGTCACTAGATCGCGACAAATACTAGTTGAATATTGGCATAGCACCGCATATGCTGATAATGAGCCAATAAATCGATGCTGCAAAATATTCAACAGCATGAACCAACACTTTTCCCCCACAATTTCGAAAGCGTCCTTTGAAAACAGGGTTACCAAAGTCCTCTTATTCTACCCTCTCTAGCCTACCGGCTTAGTATCATTTTCAAGACTAATAAAATATTTAATTTCGTTTTTGTATTTAATAATTTTATGCCCTACATGTAATATTGCTGTTATATTTATTTAAAGAATGTTAATTTATTTATTTGCACTGCATTCAGTGTATGTTATACCTGTTATTAATTTGTTTAGTTTTGTTTTTTTAAATTGTAATTTCAATTTTTATTTTTATTTCATATATATGTAATTGTATAATACCTTGTTTGGTGAAATAAATAAATAAATAAAATTTCACGTCAAATGGCTTTCTGTTACAAATTCTTGTGCTTTATGCAAGTTGAAGCCCCATTGAAGACCCAATTGAAGCTCCAATCACAGGTGATCTTAATCGATTCAACATCATTGTCGAATAGCTGGATTTGGGCAAGAACAGAACAAGTCGCAGATATCATCGAAACATTACCGCTAGCCAAGTTACTAGAACGCCATATAAACGCATTAATTTCAAGGCTCACCGACTCTTCAGGACGCACGTGGATGAGAGTCCGGGCAAACATTAAACAAGGAGACAAAAAGCTATCGCAATAATGGCACGAGATGATGGAGATCAGTTGGGAGAAGGAGTGATTTCTGATCTTTCTTGCGAAGATTTCCCTCATGAGTTAGCGCCAAAAGAAAAAAATATATTTTTTTATGCAAGGTAGATAACAGTTTGAAAAATACCTCACGTAACTTTTAAAGAAAAATATGGAAAAAACAGCGTCGCTGTACATATTTTCCCAGCGGTCTCCACACAAAAAGGAGGAGGGATATGGCGCCACCTACATCTTCGTTAATTTTCACCTGAAAAAATATGAGCTTATTGGTGGGTAGTGTAGTGCAAACATAGCGCAGTGATTTTCTCCGACTGTTTGAGAAATTATGGCAAGTCGAAGAAAAACTGAATTTATCAAGTAATTGCAAAAACCCTACGACACTTCAAAATAAAACTCAAAATCGTCCTTTTAGACAATGTATCTAAAACACAGATATAAGAGAGAACGGATTAGATATCGAACGAGAGAAATGGTCCTATTTTCGACTGAGGTACTGGTGTTCATTCGGTAACACCAATTACACAGTTCACACAGTTCATTCGGTAACACCAATATAAAAAGCACCAGAGATTGCCATTTTGAACGTCGTTTGATATTTCTTTTTTCGAAACCGGCAAGTGAAGATTAAAATGTTTTTTGTAAATGAAATCAACTATGATTTTACTCAAAACGAAGACGAAATTGATGCCAAATGCTTCTTTCACTTACCCGAAATACGCTATCCCCCGCGAAGCATTTCTATGGCTACTATTGCAGCCTGAAGCGGTATTTCATTCTCGGACTAAATTTGAATTTTTTGGTATTTCGACCGCTAATTTATTCTTAAAATCGACACAGATTATCGCGCACTTACGTAGATTTATGTTTTTACGGTAAGTGCCAAACAATTTCAAAATTTTCCGTGAGAAATTTTGACAGTCAATGTTTTGAATCACCGACACTGATTAAACTGACATTGACATTTCTTTTCGTGTTGCCCGTCGCAACGCTTTTAGCTTAATCTGATATTCTTCACATTTTTCGTTAATAAGAGAAAGCATTAGGGCTTTTTGGCTGTGAATGCGGTAGAAAGGGGTGCATTGAGCGGAATTTTTGTGAGAGAGCAATGTTGTGCGTGTATTAAAAAAGACTAACTCACATATGGGTGCACAGATAGCCATTTCGTATCCATTTTCTTTTAGATATGTGATCTAAGAGTATTGAGTGTGTGAGAGTGAGAGAATGAGGGGAGAGAGAAAGTGAGGGAGAAAAAGAGAGAGCATGTGTACGGTAATCCGGCTTCTTCGGCTGAGTCGTACCTTCAATCAGCGATTCCTGGTTCATACATTTCACCCTCAGCAGCTAATAGGGCATCCTGGACCACTTTTTCAGTGGACCTCTATACTTGACATCTTTTTTTGAGTTTTTTTTATCCTCGAGCGTTTGTTATAGCTCAATGCCCCTAGTCGGCATCTCCGATGGTTAGATCCAAAATATTCATCGTCAGCAAAATTCTGTTATAACCATCGTTAAAAATGCTGTTAGCAATGTAACTAGCAATTGCGATAATATTTGCTCCACAAGAATTTATTTTAAGAGCAATTGGCCAGATGTTGGAGCTGGCGCTTTTTTATGGTTTTGCGTGAAGCATCCTTCACGCCGGTCCTCATAAGTAGGTCGAATGACATTTTGAACAATTTGAGGTAGAACGATCTTGTTTGTATATTCATGTGTGTATATTTGATGATTCCAAACAGCACCCCGAGTTTTCAAATAGCGAGACCGTAATAAACCGTAAGCTTATTAATTAGCTTATCCATTAGCTTTCCTTTGCCATCAAGACCTATTTGTTCTTTTTTAATATTACGAAATTGTCTGCTCATCCTTTGCTGCACATGACCTACGCATTACTTTTTCATAACTTTTTCTTTGTATGGACTCGCTTCAACAATGCCTTTATACAACCCATTTCATATTTATAATCCACTTGACAATAATTTCGGACAGACATAATTTTTCGCACCAAATCTAATGCAAACCGATTGAGAATCTGTGTAGAATTATATTTTTGAGAGCTATTTCCGGTTGCCCCTATATTTTGATCTGCAGTCCTTAGACATTTAGCCTTTTTGTGCGTTCCATATTTATAAATAAAGTTTCCCACAAAATAAAATGTTTATTCAAACTAAATTTGATATTAGCAAATGTTTAATAATTAATAGAATGTCCTTTTGATTTTATCAGATCAGATTTTTTTAGTAACCCAGGATTGAGTCTCCGTCTTTCATCAAGAATTACAGCTCTCAATTCTGCCAGTGATTCATGCTACCGATTCGCAACGTATACCCGTCTGACGAGAATTCCCCAAATGTTTTTAATGGGGCTCAGGTCAGGCGAACACGCTCGCCCATTACTTTAATGGTTCACTACCTTAATGGATTTTTTTTTGCATCAATCATTGTTTCACGACTGATATGCATAAAACTTTCCATTATTCTGCTGGAAAGTCAATTTTTTTTTTTTTTTGAGAATGTGACTTCATCCAAGTACTTCCATACAATCTCTACTATTCATACGCGATGAATTGAATTTAATGTCCAAGTATCCAGATGCAGAAAATGCACCCCACAGCACCACAGAACTGCCTCTGAAATTCCACTTTGAAAAATACCGGGGCTATTTTCTCAGATTGCGCCAGTAAGAATTTAGTACAACAGGCCCATCTGAATTCTATTTTTTTCATCCGAAAATTAATCTGAAAACAAAATTTTTGAAACTAAACTAGGAGCGAATGTGAAAACTAGCATTTCTTACAGAGGACCATATTCTTCCATGTAACTCAGGGTTCTTTAGAAATTTGTGAATTCCATGGTGACTGCGTGCAATTTTTGAGTCAATCCTGGGCCTTTTTCCATTTCTATTGTTAATTTTTGTTTTTCTTTCAGAGCATTTTCTATGGATATACTGCATACAGTCTCTACAGCACAGTGAATCTGTTTGACAACCTTATCGTAAAACAAGTGGTACAACGCTTTTGATAAATCCATGATGCCACAAAATCTATCCATCCCATTCTGACCAATTCTCAACATCCGGAATGCGAATGCGATTTATCTGCTTATGTCATACGCCTTGTGATTGATAAAAGGACTTGATAAAATCATTAACTTGAAACCGAGTCCACGAGTCCACACTTTACGACCCTACTATTTGCCAAAAACACAGCCACAAAGTTGATAATCTTATACCCACAACTCTTTGTTATCGATACATCCATCTCTTCCTGATTCTTCAATTTTTTACTGTGAGACTCTTCCTGCTGTGCCAATTTGGCAATATTTTGGCAATGTGCCAACGTTTTTAAAGATTGTTTGTTTTGCTCGTCTCATAGTTGCCATGTTTTCATTGAACTTGGAAAACTCCGAGCAATTGTTCTAGTTTGGTGAATGCAATTTCAGTTAGAGCTACTGAAGACGTAAACACTAATTTATAAAATAAAATAGTGAATGAAGTTTAGTTTAATCAATTGATTCTTCAACATTTACTGCGTTATGAGATCCTACTTTTAGTTACGTAATGAGATCCAATTTAGTTACTAAATCAATTTAGCTAATGCACACAATTTCTAACATCTATGTATTCACGTAGAGCATCAACAAATGATTCGCATACTTTTGGGATGAAGCGTGAAATGCAAGAATTAAACACTAAAAACTGGTAAATTGAACTTCTAAACGAATCACCTGTAGCTAAAAACCGGCGAGTTATCGCAAGTTTATTAGGCAGAAAAATCAGATCTCTCACATTCGTATATTTTTTGCAATTATTGGGCCCACGTTATTCACAATTAATTCAAATTCACTACGATAAATTCTGTGAAAATGTTTGAACAAAAAACCGTCCAAACTTAATTCAACACTCAAATCTGATTTGAAATCACGTTTGGGGAGATATGGTTGCATCCAAATTAACTTGTTTCTTTTTGTTTTCTTCGTTTTATTTTGAATAATTACAAATGTACAAGCACCGGCTAAAATTTCATGTTCATTCACGGCTGAATAATTAATTACTGGCACTGAATTGTCCGTGAATGATGTCGTTGCCAAATTGTTCAATATAGCTCCATCACAAACCGCTGTTGAGCAACGAGTTGACCAACAATTGATCCATATCATCTATTGCTGATGTTGCCGCATAGTTTTGTGACGTCAAAATTGTCCGGAACTGCTCCAAATTGGTCAATTCTAATTGCGTGTATAAGAGTGAGTACCCGTGCTTCCATGCTGCTCGTCAAATACTGACTGATGCTCTCGAAATTTGAAATAACGGGTTCGGCTGTATAATAGTCTCACGCTAGGTAACTGCAATAGGGCCTTTCTACACTTGTATTCTTGACGCAGTCCTCAAACCGGTTTTCTGGGCAAGAGGCAGAAAAATGGAGGGGAAATCTCTACAAAAAGTGATGCACTTGGAGAAAATTTTTCATCACATTTGAAACTGATTGAAACTGATGTAAATCACTAACACAACTATAAACATAGTTCACGGGTCAGGAATTTTTCATGAAACACTCAAGTCGAAATGAGAAAACAGCAACACGCATACATTCATATGCATAATCGGTATATGAACGGTTCCGTTGCTGAAGAATACAAGTGTGAAAATGGTGATTGTTGTCAAACCGGTTTGAGGAGTGCATCAAGAATAGAAGTGTAGAAAGGCCCATATGCAGACAACGCATGAGCCAAATACTAGAGATCATGACAATGCGAGTTCGAAACTCGTCATGTTCTGCGCATGTCCCGCCTGGCGCAGTTTACGTCACGTTGGAGAGAGCGGTAGACTAAGAAAAATGTGGGGAAAAGAAAAAATACATGCATCCGAAGATGATGGTATGGCGAATTCCAAACTCGTCTTGTTTTGCGAATGTCCATATCTGCGGCTTTGATTTAATTTAGCGTCGTTCATGTTGTAATATATGATGTAGCATATAGTGGCGAATAGGGAGAAATATTGTGAAAACTAGGGTTTGTTTAAAATGTAGTACGTATGGTAATTTTAATGATGATTTGAAAAATGTGAGTGCTGTATTTCCTTACAGCAATACGTGAATGAAAAATCTATCGATATTTTGCAGTCATTAATAATCCGTGAATGAATTATAAAATAGAGACGATTGTTTTTTCAAGTTAATATTTTTTTAAATTTTCGTTTTTTTGACTTATCATTTTTTCAATACATTTGTTCAACGTGCGTATTTTAAAGTACTTTCTAGTTTTGAAAAATAACTTTTTGACTTTCAAATCGCAGTCAATATCACTAGCCATATCCATCATATGAGCTAAGAATCCAGTTGTAAACTACAAAGACTCGCCGTTTACTGATGAAAAAATGTTGTCCATTGCCATAATTTGTGCCATAAACGCATCCGTTGGCTTGGATAGTCCTCCTTCAGACACATGATTTATCCATGACTCGGCAGTTCGGTTGAAAGAGTTGTCTTCATTTTGTGGCAAATGAAGCCCGCTAAATTTTCCAATCCATCGAAGGCCAAAGTTAGATCGATTTCAGGTTGAAGGTCAGCCTCATCGTCTAATTCTTCTTGCTCATGCCGAATGATTTTAAATATTTTTCCTGTTTGATTAGAAAAAAAATCCATAAGAATTCTAATTTAAAATTTTGAAAATATAAACATGAAATGTTTGTATTACCAGTTAAATTTTCTTCAGCATGGAGATCCAGGGTGTCATCAATAGAAGCGTTGCCGCTCTTTGACAAAGCGCCTTCGTTAAACCCCAAAATTTAAGACCGTAATCTGTACTTAAATTCTTGTCTTCATCTGTACTTTACACGAATCACTCCAAAGAAATTTTCAAGTACATCTTGATTCAGTCTATACGTTTACACGTATTTTATATCGAAGCGACGAAGTATATCTTCTCGTAGTGCTTGCAGAGCATTGTTAGATTGAATCACACCTAAATATAGAACCTTGTTAAAAATTTGACAATATAATTTAAAAAATGTTTAACCTTTTTGAAATGGGCGAAGTCCCTTTTTCCCAATCACTCGCATATGCTTGATTATTGACGTCATTCTAATTAAGATGTCATTTTGCAGCTCTAAGCTAAGACCATATGCGTTCATTCGCGCCCGCGTGTCTGTGTATGGTACTCTAACGTTCATCACGTCAAACCAATCATTTGTCCATGTAAAATATTAAGTTAAGTATATTGAATAGTTAAAAGTATGATATTCCATACCAGCTTAATGAAATTATGATTTCTTCCCAAGTATTATCTGTTAGCGATCCTAAGCTAACAGATCGTGAAATACCTTTTGCAACTGTATGAGACAAAAGCTTTGCTGCGAGCTTCACTTTTTTCAGTTCCGCATTTTTAACAGATAACTTATGCGGTGTTATTTTATGCATGATTGTGAGTTCGCTTGACGATAGACTTAAAACGTTTTTGACTATGTCTATTTCAATTGGTTTCTGGTTAATTTGAAACCCATGGTCGATAAAATGATTGCGGACAATTTCAGCAAGTTAGGTACATCTGGGAATACATATATCTTCTTTTCGTCAAAGATAAACCTACTCAATTAAAATATTAATATAGTGATGCCAACACACGAGTTAAACAATTTTTACCATGGTTTGTTCATTTCAGCTCCTTACTCTTTGTACAACGCTCTGTTACTCCCCCCCAAGTCACTTGTAACTGCGACAATATGGTAGCCACATTCATCTACGCTTCTCAAAATGTTAGCTAAGAGCGATTTTGTAATTTTTGTGTCGAAATCATAAAATATTGGCTCCTTCCATTTTCCAAGTAAACCTGTAAAAAAATCTTCGGTAAATAAAATTTTATGACAAACAATTTATTTGTACCTCTTAACATGACAACCTGAACATAAGAAGCTGCCGCAAGA
>OX376375.1:81979380-81995111 GCA_947369275.1 Nemotelus nigrinus
GTGAAACATCATCATCAGCATACAATTTACATTCCGTCTACATCCGGACACATGCATATTACTATGCTTATACCATTATTACTTTCGTGGTCCGTAAGATCTTCGAAGCTAATCTCTACAGTCATTAATTAGGAGGATGTTAAATAAATTGAAAGCAGTTTGCATCGGGTTTGACTTGCTGAGCCGTACGGAGACTGAGAAAATCCGAGTTTGCCAGTGCGGACGGACCGGCCGTGGTCATGTGTGCAGTGCGATAAGAGAAAAGTTAGATGAGGTATTCGGTCAGTATGGATGTAGTCGAGTATATTCCAGGATATGCTCTCCAATATACTCTTGTTTATATCGAACGTGTGCATAAAGTTAGCCGGGGGAATATGCTGCAAAAGATGCTGAGCTGTAATGAATTTTGTGCGGATAAATTAAACAAATACTTGAGCCATATATGGTAACAATATACGGGTATCATCTAGTTAGAGGACTTGTACGTGAAGTCGTAGGTGAGTGCAGGAAGCTTGAGTGAAATTACACCCAATGCGAACCATGTAGTTGAAGGTGACTAGATACGCATAAAAGACGATGCATTGCTTCTTAGTGGCCTAGATACGAGACAATAACTTTCATGTGATGCAAGGCGAGGTAATTGTTAATAAACTGTGAGATTTTCAAGATGACATTAGTTGCTTTTACGAGGATGTAGTATTTTATTATGCTAAACTGATTACTGAAAGAGTAGTAAAATGAGTTTTTCTATCATTTCGAAATTATTGCTGCCTTGTTGCACATTTAAAAACAAGATTACATTTATTCTACCAACACACAGCAGAAATCGTAAAATTATACACAGTCACCCTGAACTGGATTAAAAATTTCGTACTTATGTATATAAGTCCATACTACCCATGCAAAACCAGACTCTGCTAAGTACATATTATGGTCCAGTGAAATTCGACATAAAAAAGGCGAAACTTCGGAAAAATTAGGGGAAAGCTTGATTTCGGTGTGAACCTTGATACTGGTGTACCGAACAAAATGTTAAAAGCCCCCGTCGATCCGAATTCTGTGTAACATTTTATACGGGGTCAAAGGTCACCAAAAGTGACCTTTCGCAAATATCTCAGCAACGGTCACCGCCACAGAAAAACAATATATGACGAATTTCCAGCTTAAAGAATTTCCTATAAAAAAAAATTGTCTAACTTTCTCTTGTAACGATAACCGTTTTTAAGATATTTTTATTCATAAATTGGTAACTTTTATATTTCTCATGAAACGTGCACGCTATTTCGCACCACCTTCGAAGTAGAGTGAAAAGTGCGTTTTTTTAATGTGGTATCCCCAGTATTCCTAATTCACACTTGTTTTTGTTGCGAAATGCTTATTTTATAATAAATTATTATTAATATGTTAATTTTTTTTTTTTATTGTAAACAGGAGCTATAAGTTTCAATAATTATTCCTCTTCGGACTCCATTTCTATGTTTATGTTTTCATCTTCATTATCTTTTTCTTTTTACTAATGTTCGAATAACATTAGTATTAAAATCGATTCGGCCAAAAATTATTTATATATTTCCAAAAATTCACATTTCCATATATATATATATATATATATATATATATATATATATATATATATATATATATATATATATATATATATATATATATATATTTATATATATATATATATATATATATATATATATATATATATATATATATATATATATATATAGTATTAAAATCGATTCGGCCAAAAATTCATATTTCCAAAAATTCACATTTCCATATATATATATATATATATATATATATATATATATATATATATATATATATATATATATATATATATATATATATATATATATATATATATATATATATATATATATATATATATATACATATATATATATATATATATATATATATACATATATATATATATATATATATATATATATACAAAAAAATTCAGTGACTATTTCTCAGGAACGCTCCATTCGATTGAGCTCAAACTTTCAGGATACATTGATGGATATGCAAAATAGGTCCAAGTCTCACTAAATGGCAATGATCTTTAACTCTTTGGCGCCAGCGGGCATTTTAGTGATGTTTTTAATATTCCTATTATTCCGTACACAAAAAATTAAGGTAGCATAATAAATTTCGAACGTGTTTTAAATGTGAATCAGATAGTGTTTTGGAATTTTTTAACCCCATGTGTGCGCTATGTGCCTAAAAAGAGAACGGGAAAATTTGAAAATTTTTAAATTGCGATAACTTTTGACAGAGCCATTAAATCATTATAAAACTTTCAGATAATATTAATATTATTAATTTGTAAATTTGTGCAGCTTTTGATGAGCATGTTGGCAACCCTGTAAAAAAAATCTCCGGAAAAAATGTCGTTTCTTGAAAAAAAGCCGCTCATATATTAATCTTATGCTCTGTCTACACACCCAAAGTGAAAAATTTGAAGTTTTATAACGGGCATGCCTATTAACACTTTCCCAACTAACCTATATTTTTAGCATCAAAAACTTCTGTTCACGGAAACTCACGATCCAATAATTAGAATGAATTGAAATTTACAGAATGTATTGGTCTTAAGTAGGACCAGGTCTGGTAGAAGTGATTTTGACATGAGGGCAATTTTGTGCCAGTGGTGCCATTTTGAAAAATCACTAAGAAAATTAACTGCTTTTGGCCCTATAAATCCTGATTCAGTCATTCGATTTTGACGAAATTCACACAGTAGCTGAACCTTACTTTAAGCCACTTTGGTGCTGCCAGCTATGGTAATTTTGGTGGCTTAAATTTGAAAAATTCCTGAGGAAGCTTCCAGTACAGTCATTGAATCAGAACGAAATTCAAATGGCAAATAAAACTTAGTGTAGGCAATATTCAGTATAAATTTAATTTAAAAATAATTATAGGGTTGCTAGCTATGGCCGTTTTTGTATTTTTTGGCATAGCTTTAGTAAGCGATTTTATCATAGAACTTTCAAATCGTAATGATTTTATAGTGAAAATAAATACCAAATAGTAAGATCTAGAAAATTTGAATACTTTTGCGAATGGCAACCCTAAATTTCTTTGCATCCCTATAACTTCCAATGCAGTCATTGGGTCAATACGAAATTCGCACAGCAGGTTGACTTTAACGTAAGGCAGATGCGACATATTTTTTGCTAAGGTGCTAGCAAAGGACTGGGCCAGGACTGGGCTAGCACTAGGCCATTTTGTTATTTTCGTTCCAATAAATGCTTGCATTAAGTATTTTCATCGAAAGCATTTGGAATGAAAATAAGTAAACAATGTTTAAATTTTCTGAGATCAGCACATTTTTCAGATGACAACCCCAAAACATTTCTATCGCTGTAAATTTCGATGAAGTCACCGAAATTTAAATAAGCTAAGATTCTATTAATACTTAGGGTGCATTAGTTTTAAGTAGGAAAAGTAAGTAGTGGTAGAATACACACTTAAAATCTGTACAAATCCTCTACTGTTCATCAAACATTAGTGTTTCTAGCGGTTCTGATGCGCTAGGATCTTCTTGCTTCTGTTGCTTCCTGTATTTTGATGGATTCAGTCATTAAACTAGGTGGATCTAAATCATTAGTATGGTCGTAAGCATTGGTGTTATTCATCTCGGGTGATAGATTTAAGCACGCCTGACGATGACAATTACCACAAACTGGTGAACAATACAACCCAATTTTTCTGCAGCCACATTTGAAGCTGCAGCCGTTGGTGGAATTAGAAAAAATTGTATTTACCAAAATTTCTGCAGCAGGTGGAAGCAGAATTTGAATTGGTTCCGAAGTGGTATCCCTGAGCTGCCATACCGAATCTTCAGGAATGAGCTCGTTGTCTAGCTTGGTAATAGACCCGACATAAATGTTGCCGAGCAGCACTAGATGTTGGCGGAAGAATAGATAGTTGAGCAGGTTTTTAGAGGTGTGTAGATCTGATAAAAGCGGAATATCTGTGAGTATCAATAGATATTTCATGTGATGGAGGTTCATATATACGATGGAGAAAACGAATTCCATCGTTAAAAGCTACCCCTGGAGAAAGAACCCTCTGTCTTACTAAAAATTTCAACGTAGCTTATTAACTCCTCCTTTCTTTCAAATAATTTCAACACGTTAATTTTACCTTTCTTAAAAATCGTTGAAGTAGTATCGCAACCTGTCATTGGATGCAAAAATAAAAAATGAGCATGACACTTTGGATGTGGGTTCAAACTTTGTTAAGAATATATTTTTGTTTCTAATTTTGAACTTTCAGGTTTAAAAAAATAGATGGTTTTATCAACAGAAGCACGTGCAATCAATATTACTAACAAATCTATGTCTTCACTCAGAACAATACCAGTTCTTTTAGCGGATTCTTCGATTGCTGTTACGTTGATATTAACAGCTTCAAATTTTTGACAAAGCATACAAATGAATGGATACTTGTTCGTGGCATTCGCAAAGCATTGTTCTTGACTTGTTGGAACAATCATGGGACCGACAAAGAGAATGTTAGTGAGTGAAGTATTTTTCGCATATCGACGACGTTGCTCTGCAGCTTTGATACTTTTTTGATTATTGTTATAGCCATCGAATACAATTACGATATTTTGACCATTATGCCTTAGTACATAATGAAACCAAGTGTCAAAACTTGCATCAAATGTTTCTTTTTTATTTCATATAGAACGATGTAAAAGAATCATAGTCCGTTAATAATATATGTTACATTTGTGGTATCTAATTCAACATTTACCGATTCAAAGCATTTATAAATAGCCGTCTTTTTGTTTTTACGCATTCCATTCTCATTGCGGAGTAACAACAGTTATGGAGCTAGTTCATTCGCCACAAATTCTTGAAGTTGGGTGTCAAATCTTTTTGTAATACTTATGCGTTAAAGTAGTAATAAAGGATCAATAGGTACTTGTTCATCATGAATTTTCATAGAACTTGACACTGTTAAAAGAGAAAGCACCCTACCAGCACGTTTTAGTTTAATGCTATCAAATTTTTGAATAGTCATGCTTTTCAATGGAGATGAGACCACACTGAAAAGACGCCATAATTTATAGACTTCTGGCGCCATGTACATAGTCGATTTCGGGATTGCAATAAAATATAGCGCCACACACCATAATACATGGCAAAAAGTACATAGGAGCAGGCGCTATGCTTATAGCCCTCAACGCCATGTACTATAGTCCTCCACGCCATGTAACATAGTCCTTCACGCCATGCAGATGGCGTGGAGGGCTATAGTACATGGCGTGGAGGACTATAGTACATGGCGTGTAGGACTATAGTACATGGCGTGGAGGGCTATAAGCATAGCGTCTGCTCCTATGTACTATGGCGTGTGGCGCTATATTTTATCACAAATTGACCGAAATCGACTATGTACATGGCGCCAGAAGTTTATAAGTTATGGCGTCTGGCGCGATGTATTTTTTCAGTGCAATAACATGCTTGTAGAGCGTAATGATTACGATTTATTTGCAGTTTATTTTTGAATTGAAGTTTTATTCGATTAAAATTCTGTTGCAAAAATTATTTAACACCTGGGTTAAATTTTTGCATGAGCCATATTACATGGCTCATGGCACTATGTAACATAACGTGTGGGGCCATAATTTCTGTGCCACGTAATTATGGCGCTGGGAGCCATACTGCATAGCCCAGGGCACTATGTACATAGCGGATGGGGCCATAAATAATGCGCTATGTTACATAGCTCTGGGCGCCATGTGGATTTTTTTTTTAATGTAACTTCATAAGCAGTGACAGTTTATTTAATCATCGCTGACGGCTCCACTTGATATTGACATTATATTCAGAATTTCTGAAAAAAGATTATAACGTTTTTCTCCATTTATCCTGAGTGTGGTAAATATGTTCGTTTATATTTTTGTTTTTATGGGCCTCTGAAACATAGAAAAACCAAGTCACAAATATTCCAAGTCGTAATCAAAGTCGGATAATATAAACATGCCATTGAGAGAGTGCATACTGTGTGTTACAACTGTTTAGATCAATATATCCCAAAAACGATTATCGTTACAAGAAAAAAAATGTTTGTAGGAAATTTATTAAGCTACAAATTTATCATACATTGTTTTTCTGTAGAGTTGGCCGTTACTGAGATATTTGTGAAAGGTCACTTTTTGCGACCTTTGACCCCGTATAAAAAGTAACGAAGCACTCGGATCGATGGGGACTTTTGACATTTTGTTCAACACGCCAGTACTAAGGATCACACCAAAATCCCGCTTTCCCCTAATTTTTCCGAAGCACCATGTCAAATTTCCCTGGACTGTTACGAATGCAGATGATTACACTCATCTGTTGAGATCTTCGCGGGAGGCGTGCATTTCGGAGTCTGGTACTGAATTATACCCTCTGCTTTGTTTGTACCAGCTCCACAATCCAACTAATTTCCAATTAACTGTAAAATTGGTCGAAGCAATGTAGCAAAGCTGATTTAAAGTGCACGTCCATGACGTACACGCACGATTAAAAATTGTATGGATCTGATATCCTGTTCAATTTACAGTCATGGTAAACATCAAAGTAACACATATTAAATTGTATCTGATGCACCTTGCAATTACCAACTAAGTGAACTGCGGCTCTGTAAATAAATTCAGAAGATATTTGAAAGATTTTTTCTGATCTTACAAACAGTCAAGATAGTGTTACTTTGCTTACATAAACGACTTTGTAATGGCATAGCTCTTTCAGGTTCTGGGGATGAAAATCTGTAGTGATTTTAACTCTTAATCAAATCATATGAATCTCAAATGATGAAGATCTACACCCACTTTGTATCCTAACCGTGTGTCTAAGAAAAAGGTTCACGTTAAGAATCAAAATAATTTAAACTAAATTTGGAGCGTTGAATGTTAAGACACTAGTTCGCCTAGAGCCGCTGTGAGAATTTAAGAGAATTTCAAAAAAAGCAATTTTAATTGCTACCGCACAACCGACAACCAACCGACGAATTTACGATCAGCGCCAGACAATCAGGACAACGAGGAGGGTCAACGATAGGATTAATGAGGAAAAACCCGTGAGCGAGTGACGAAAGACCGGAAGATACACGCGGGACAGCACACTCATCCGAAAGCAATTGAAGAATCCTGGCAGCCTACTATGAAACCTTCTGAAAATTGTTTTTTTTTACTTGTTTTTCATTTTGTATTGTTTTAATTACACAACATTGATTTCCCGCTTTTGTTATAAAACCAAAACAGATTCAAGAGAAGGAGTTCCTTATCAACCGGGATGAAAGGAAACGACCACCCAGAGCATGTCTTTGACAACGACGCTTGTGAATCGGACCTAGGCTCCGACAATGAGTCAGGTGAGGAGAAAGAAGAGGAGCCTCTTAGAGAGAAGGATAGGACTAAATCTGAGCTTACGGCCCAGATTAGTCAAATAAATCAACGAATGGCGGAAATCTTGCAACAACTGAAAGAAAACCAGAAAGAATTGACGGAACAGAGGAAACATAACGCCAAACTATTCCGACTGAATCAGGAGCTAGTGTACCAGCTTTTGGGAGTAAATAGCTCTCTGCCATTGGCAGCGCCATCAAAACGGAAAAGAAAAGAGGAGCCAGCCAAAACCACATTGAAACCTGGCGAGAGTGGAAACACGCCAATGGAAACTGAGACGGAAAAACAATTTGAGAGAGAATTTTCCGTCCTGCAAACGCCACGAAAACAACACCTGTGGTCTTGGCAAAGTCAAACTCTCCTTGAAGTAGCAAAAAAGTGAACAAGAGAAAAATTCAACAGCCCAAGCGAAAAAGGATACATCCGCGACGAAATCAAATGTATCAATTATCAATCGGCAACCGGAAAACTGAGCTGAATTAACCAGAACAATTAAAGAGCTGAAAATTGTATATGAGACAGCAAAAAGAGTATACCAGGGAATACAGTTTATCCCCCAAAACTCCACAGAAACACAAAAAAAATCACCAGGTTACTGATGGCAGAAAAAATAGAAATCTACATCTATCTTCTGCTCGGAGAAAAGAATCTAAATCTAATCATTTGGGGTCTTCACGAGGTCACCCCAGCTAAAATAATGGTATACCTTGAAGAGCAAGGCTGTCAGTCAATTGAAATGTTTTTCCTCAAACTGAGAAACAATCCCTCAAGACTAGTTAAAGTCTTTCTTCTTAGGTAAGAAACGGACATATATATATATATATATATATATATATATATATATATATATATATATATATATATATATATATATATATATATATATATATATATATATATAATATTAAGGCAGTATGTCATCTAATATGCAAAGTGGAAGCCCAAAAACCACGTATCGACACTCGCAATATCCTATGTGCCAACGATTTGGCCATGCAGCAAACAACTGCCACACACAAGCCAAATGCGTCAAATGTGATGAGATCCACCAGCACTTGCAATGCACCAAACCAAAAGACCCCGCCAGCAATGGAAGATGCCAGAAACATCCAAAAAAAATCTTGAGAAATCATTTGCGCAGGTCACTAAGAAGCAAACGCCTGCCATCATCACTAAGGCTAAGCCAACCAAATCGCCCAGAACTCTAAAACCAACGCCACTCCTATAACAAAATACCCAGGTTCCAAATGCAGAATACATGAATCATATTTTCTCCAACATGCAGCAGCAATTTCAGTTCATTATGAAAAACATGATGGCGAAAATGGTGCAAGGTATGTTTTCTGCATTTCCAATTTCCAAAGCTCCCTCTAAAAAAATTCCACAATGAGTGTCCCCAACCATGTTTAAGTCCTCATATGGAATGCGAATTCAATAAGAAACAAAACAGCAGAATTAATACAATTCCTCTTTGATTGCAAACTTGACATAGCTCTCATACAAGAAACATTCCTTAAACCTGGGGATCATCTCCGTTTTCTTAACTATCGTTTCTATAGAAATGATAGACTCACTGACAGAGGAGGTGGCACCACCATCCTCGTAAAAAGAAATATCAGCATTCATTATATCACTATCCCCAGCCAACTAGAGGCAACAATAATCAAAATACGCACTCAGTCTTTTGAGTTTGTGGTAATTTCTGTTTGCAAACTCCCAAATTCACTCAATTTTACCTCAGATCTCTCTAAACTGTTTGACCAAGAAGGACCAGTCTTTATAGCAGGAGATCTAAATCCCTACCACCAAACCTGGGGGGACAGGAGTAGCAACAGTTCGTCAAAAAGTTCGTCATGATTAAACAGGTAAGCCCACATATTCCAAATGAGCCTACCCACTTTGAGATAACCAACCACCATGCCACTGGACATAGGTCTTTCTTTAAACTTCCAGCACAATGTGCGGTTCACAATACTGGGTGAACTCTCATCCGACCATAAGCCATTATTCTTTCTAATAGAAGAAGTCTACATTCACGATCCCCTGAAATTCAAAACAATAACTAACTGGCAGGCTTTTCAGAGCGCAATGGCGACCGAGATTCCCAAGCCATCACTTGAAACTGATAGCAATATCCAGAGAGCTATTGAAAATCTTTCAAAAAATGTAGCCCAGGTGAAGTAAGAATTCACCACAAAGACCCCAATAGAAGGCTATAACCAAGGGATATTAAAGAGCTGATCCAAAAAAGATATCGAGTTGGGAGGAGAGCTAGATGCTCAAGAGACCCCAGCGCAAAACGGAAAGTGAGCCGTCTCACAAACCATATCAGCCAACAGATCTCATTGTTCAAAAACGAGCAGTGGGAAAACTTTCTTCTAAGTATGATCAGGAGACAACAATTTCTGGAGACTAACGAAATATTTTAAACAGAAGAAAAAAATAGCTTTAACGACAATCCATGACCCTAATGGCCTCAAATACGACAACGAGGAAAAAGCAAAAGCTTTTGCAGACACATTAGAACTGCAATTCAAAGAGAACACAACAAATCCGGAGGAATATGACCATGAAGAAGAGATTGAAGAAAGAGCTGCCAACAATCCACCCCACGGACAAAGAAAAGATTAAACAATTGATAAAAGACTAAACAAACGTAAATCGCCAGGACTAGACACGGTAACAATTACTTGCCTCAGACACTTACCAGAAAACACAATCCAAGAGATAACAGACATTGCCAATGTGATTTTCTGAACAAAAAATTTTCTGAATCCCTGGAAAAAAGCTACTATTACTGCGGTCCAAAAACCACACAAAGACCTCACTTTTCCGGAAAACTGAAGACCAATCAGTTTCTTATCCTCGATCAGGAAACTAGTTGAACGCCTAATACTTTCACGACTCGAAAAAGTAGTCACTAACAAATCTATTGTCCCAGAAGAATAATTTGGGTTCGAAGCCCACCACTCCGCCAAGCAGCAGCTAGCTAGAGTGTCCCACCACATTATGACTGGATTTAACCAAAAAGACTTCATCAAATGACTTGTCATGTTCGACGTTGCCAAGTAATTTGATAAGGTCTGGCATACTGATTTAACGTTAAAATGTACGATTTTCATATTCCAAAGCCTCTTGTACAATTGATTGGATCATCTGTTGAAGCCAGAACTTTTTCCGTTCGAATAAAACCACCTCTTTAGTACACGACTGATAGAAGCTGGAGTTCCGTAAGGTTCTCCACTCTCCCCACTGTTGTATACCATATACACTGCATACATCTCGGCAAGCTGAATTTATAGCCGCCAATATGTATCCAACAATACATAGGCACTCTGATTAATTACTTCCAGAAGTGAAAAATTCGTATCAACGCGGAAAAAACGGCAGCAGTCTTTGTGACGAGACGACGAAAACAGAACCCAAGCCAACTAACAGAAGACAACGAGCCCATAGAATGGGAAACGACAGCTAAATACCTGGGACTAACGTTTGACGCAAGACTCTCTTGGAATACGCACATACAAAACAACCGAATCACTGTTAACGGAATACTGAACCAGCTGTCCTCATTACTTTTATCAAATAAGCTTAATATTAAGGACAGAGCCCTTATCTTTAAGCAGATCATCAGACCAACCATCACATTCGAAAACACCATCTTCTACCAAACACATAAGGCAAACAAAAGATAGTTATAAACTTGATTACACCTGGCCTTGAGGAAATTAACAAGGGCACTCTGGTACATCAGAAACACTGCCAAACACAAAGACTTACGAATAGAAACAATAGATAAGTACATACGAGACAAAGCACTCAAACTGTTCGAAACAATCGACAGACATTCCAACAGCACCCTTGCTATCTTAAAATTTCTAGAACAGAGAGAATACGATATCTACCTAAACTTACGAGCATTAGGATCCTAAAGTGGTAGATCTATGAGGGAGCGATCAAGAGACTTGAATAAACTAGAGAGGAAAAGGAGAGCGCATGAACGCTCACTGAGAGAAGGGGAGTGCAAAGTGCAACTGGCACTAGCTCCAAAAATATACAATTACCAGTTTAATGTTAATTCCTTAAATTTTTTGTATGAAAAAATGCTAGAAAACTAAGAAAACATTTGAAATACTAAGAGTAAGTTAGTAGGTCAGTATATTTAATTTTTACAATGTTGCATGATCGCCTAATATTTTGTATGTCTGCCACGATTATTAGTGACATCTTATCTTGTTCTAGAGCAAGCTAGATGGATGTTTTATAAACTGTTTAGGCTCGAAAGCTTCATCTATCTCATTTTTTGACTCATAGTCTTTTTTTTAATAACAACAACCTCATTAAGATGCATAATCAAACATAATGAACTTTGTACATCAGTGGCGGCTCGTGGTTTCGAGACTAAGGGAAGCACAAGCAAAATATATAAGCATATTATATAGATAAGCATACTTATGAAGCGCGTAGTAAACTATACCTTTTAAATACCGTGTAAAAACTCAATTAAGTATTTTAATGCTGACCATATTTGCATTAAAAGCTAGTGATTGATTGTCAACAGCTTCCTACTCACTATGATCAAAAATCTCACAAAAGTTCAAGCTTTCATTAATTCTTTTTTTAAATTATAAAAAAAATTAAGTTGAAAACATATTGCAGGCTAAATATATGGCGTAAGTTTTCTAATAGCTCGAAGTTGAGGATGTAATGCATCTTTTAGCAAATTAAATAGGCAATGCCACAATAAAAATAAATTTCTCATACAATTTGCAACAAAAGTGTCTACCTTTTGCAAACAGCTAACTGAGCGAAATTATTGGTCTTGGTTGCTAAAACTGAATAAGATCGTCAATGAAAATGATTACCGCAGTAAATACTCTATGGCACAATCACATCAATTTTGGTTTTCCACTTTAAAATCCATATTAAACGGGTAAATATTAACTTTTCGAAACAGAATATATTCAATACGCTCTCACTTTAACGAGCTTCATGTTATAATTTACTTTAAAATCTATTCTTTTAACCGACCGTATTAATACATACTGACAATACAAAAAATACACGTCAAATTTTGATACGCAACGAAGGTACGTTTGTCGTATCCACTGATACGCAATGGTGACACGATACGCGAAAATGATACATATGGATACATACCTTTCTGTTATGTTACTGTTCCCCTTCATGATTTTTCTGTAGATTCTCTTCTGCTCCTCTTCTTACGAGCCGTTCCCCTAACGAATAGAAGCATTTTCTGCTTTGTTCACATGTACACATGTACGGTGCAAGCTATTGTGATGTTCATGTGGGGAATAGAACAGTAAGGGTATGTATCCATATGTATCATTTTCACGTATCGTGTCACCATTGCGTATCAGTGGATACGACAAACGTATCTTCGTTGCGTACCAAATTTTATACAAAGAAACGCAACGAACTCCATCGGTCATTTGGCGGTTTTTTGCCGTCGCATCAAAGAGATGATACGATACGAAGTGGAGTCATGTGTGGACACGTTGCGTTGTACACTATAGATTAGTGAATAAAAGCGTTGCAGCTGCGTATCGAGCTTTTTGCAACGGATCGTATTGATGATACATGGAGTATTGAGTAGTATGGACACCGTATCTGCTTAGCGAATGATACGCAACAGGGATACGATACGGAATAAATGCAACATATGGATACCTACCTTTAAATCAAATTTCTAATGATTTTGGATTTGCCCACAATACACACTCTTCTCCTCTGGGTAGGCGCATAAATTTATTTTAATAGGTAATCTTCCAGGCGAATACAAACATTTGAACCGCAAGCGAATACATTTTTATGTGACTATACTTGAGTGCCAGAATGTATTGTCAAACGCACTTAGCACTCACTTTCAGTTCTTTCTTATAATATTTCAAAGGTGCATAGGTGCCTTAACCATATAATGATATGCCTACTGTGAGCGTCAAAAGTGAGTGCACACCTTTCAAATTTGTTTTTCAGCTTCAATAAAAAATAAATAACCGATTGATAAATATTTCTGATTGAGTAATATCCAGCCTTTATTTGTTAAAACGATACACAAAAAAAAATCAATTCGATTTATTAAATAACAAAAAAAATTTCCAGAGGAACAAAAACAAAAAGTCAATGAAATATGAATCAAAAGTAAGTGCACACGTGTTCAAACGTTGCCAGATTCTAGCAGTAAACAAAGTCACGGATCTTTTACTATAAGAGAATACAACTTTAATTTAATGTCTAGGAAACAGCAATCAGTAAAGTCATTTTTGAAGGAGTAAGTTTGATTCAAAAGGTGCTAGAAGAAAGGTGTGAAAATTAAGAAAGAAAGTGAGCCGGAAAAAACGAAAAATTATAGTGAATTGGCATTGTGATGGTAAAAGTTTACGGGAAATTGGAAAAATGGTAAAAAGAACACACAGTGCAGTAAAAAAAATTGTTGACAAAGACAATAAATTCAAAATATTGGACAATTTTAAAAGATCTGGACGGCCATGAAAATTAAATAGAAAAGAAATAAGAAATATAGTGAAAGAAGTTAAGGGTAATCCGAGTTCAAGTGCAGCAAAAGTAGCTGAAAATTATTCCGCGACACACAATCAATCCGTTTCAGCCTCCACCGTTCGAAGAATATTGAATGAACATGGGTTACATGGCAGAACACAACGAAGGAAGCCGTTTATTTCTAAAGTGAATAAGAAAAAACGCAAATATTATGCTAAAAAATATAGAAACTGTACTTATAATTATTGGGAAAACGTTTTATTCTCTGATGAGAGTAAGTTTTAAATATTTGGCGGGCATACAAATAAAAAACGTAGGCGAACTAAAAATACTGAGTTTCATGAAAAATTGTTTCCGGCACAGTGAAGCATGGCGGAGGATCTGTTATGGTTTGGGGGTGTATGGCAGCATCGGGAGTTGAAAACCTTGAATTTATTGATAGTACAATAGATAAGCAAGACTATCTCAACATTTTGAAGCGAAATATGGCTGACAGTGTTGCAAAATTGGAATTGCCTAGGACGTTGATCTTGCAACAAGATAACGATCCTAAGCACACTTCCTATATAGTAAGGTTGTGGTTGCTTTATAGAACTCCCAAGGTATTGGATTATCCCCCCAATCCCCAGTCCTTAACTCCATTGAGCATTTATGGGATTATTTAGACAGAAAAATTCGGCAACGTCTAATCACAAGCAAGGAAAGTTTGAAAAAGGCTCTTATGGAAGAATGGGATAATATACCAGCAGAATTTACTAGAAAATTAGTAGAATCCATGCCTAAAAGACTGGAAGCTGTTTTAAAAGCAAAGGGCGGTCAAACCAAATACTAGTTTTTCTTAAAATTATTATATGAGATTTTCTTATATGAAGTGTGCACTTACCTTTGATTCGTATTTCGGTGACTTTTTGCTTTTGCTGTTCTGTAAATTTTTTGTTACTGAATATATGAAACTGATTTTTTTAGTATATTGTTTTTAACAAATAAAGGTTTAATATTCCTTAATCAGAACTATTTTTCAATCGGTATTTTGTTTTTGATTGAAGCTCAAAAAAAATTCGGAAGGTGTGCACTCACTTTTTATGCTCATGGTATATCATTGTATGAGATACGCATCAAAGTTGGTAAAAGCTGTTAAATTTGTTTAAGTATTTATTTACTTGGGTCAAGGACGAGCCTGGAGATACGAATACATATAAAATAATACCCTCCGAATAGAAAGGAAAGTGCATGACAAACACAATTTCCTAATTAATATTATTTATTTACGAGCAGCATTAAACGAAAGAACAAGAGAGCAGTGAGTTTGACATGGCGTCTCTTTGAATCTACTTCATTGATACAACAGTACTCGCGGCACACTGCCGCAAACGTCAAGAACAAACCCATTTACTCTCCCGAATGAATAATTTTTTTCAAGATCAAATGCACGGTTGACAGAATTTTTCCCTCTAGTTTATTTGCTTATTATCATATCTTATCAATTTTTGGCTGAGATTCAACTTACTTACACAAGGAATGGCCACATCCAGCAAAGTCGTTGACAGTAAGAGGATTGAAGTGCAGCAATCTAGGGAAATGAGCTTTGCTCGTGACCGGCTGGACCATCCGGCTGTCAACGAAATGACATAAACACACAACAATACAGCGACAATATCGCATAACAATGAGACCGGCTTTTTAGTCTCTACTGCTTCCGTTACAAAGGTTCTTTGTGTCAGGGCTTGCCACGTAGTTTTGCTCGACGCACCAGCCTGTCTAGCGGGGCATGTCCTGTTTGAAAATC
>OX376375.1:81995311-82102858 GCA_947369275.1 Nemotelus nigrinus
ATATTGTTGACGGCTGGAAGAAAAAGAACAAGGCGGGATTCTACTTTCTATCACATCAACTTTATTGTTACAAATTCAGTGGTTGACTAACTACTAAGTACATTTCAAATGAAAAATAATTCTGGCTATTCATACACATACATACATTGTATATGAGACAATACAAAGTGTGCTGGTGTTTATTTGCGTTCCATTCGTACGTTGATTTTGACCATATCTAACACGCCTTCTTCAAATTCGACGTACGCTCACGCTCAGCAACTCATTCCCATACTGAACATATGTTTAAAATGCGCTGGCCCCGGTAATGCCTTTGTAAGAGCATCGGCAGGCATTTCATCTGTTGGTATGTGTACTAATTCGAGTTTCTTTTCACGAAGCGCTTGACGTACAAAATGATATCGCGTTGAAATGTGTTTTGTTCTGGAGTGATATACTGCGTTCTCAGCCAACGCTTTTGCTCCGCGATTATCAGTCCCGATCACTATTTTTGACAGCTCAAGCAATTTCATGTCAAACATTAAATTTCTTAAATACATTGCTTCTCTAGTTGCCTCCGACAATGCTATATACTCGGCTTCGGTCGACGAAATCGCAACAGTCCTTTGTTTACAAGATCGCCAGGTGATCGCCGCGCCGCTTAGTGTAAACAAGTACCCCGTATATGATATTCTGTCTTTTACATCTGCTGCGTGGTCTGCGTCAGAAAAACCAACAATTCCCAGGTTATTTTTCCTAAACACAAGTCCGTAATTTTGTGTTCCCCTCAGGTATCGTAACACACGCTTAGCAGCGGCCCAATGCTCTTCGCCGTATTTCTCATTAAATTGTGCCAATCTATTTACAGTGAACGCAATGTCGGGCCTCGTGGCGACGGCCAAGTACATCAGCGAACCGATTAACTGTCTATATGGTATTTGTTTTGATTTTACATTCTCTGGCGGTAATCCAATTGTCAGATTTGCTCTCGGCTCGCTTGGTGTATTCACAGGCTTTGCTTCGTTCATACCAAACTTTTTCAATATGTCTCTTACATATCGCGCTTGACTTAATTTTATTTCATCGGCCTTTTGGTTAATTTCAATACCAAGACAACAATTTGCAAGACCTAAGTCTTTGATATCGAAAGCTTCACTTAGTACCGTTCGAATTTCTTGCAATCTTTTCTCACTGTTTGACGCATATAAAATGTCATCAACATATACAACTACAAACGTACGTTCGCTCCCATCCGTATTGTAATACAAGCACGTATCATTTGCCGTCGATTTCAAGGTCAGGTTTCTAAGTACTGCATCCAATTTTTCGTTCCATTGTCGACCAGCTTGACGTAAACCGTACAACGCTTTGTTTAGTCGGCATACTTTTTCACCTTCTTGTAGTTCACTAATCATTTTACGAGCTTTCACACCAACATCACTTTTACCATCTTTTCGCACAATTTCACGTAGCGCTTCTTCGATGTATTCTGGTGTCTCCATAAATATTTCCTCGTTCAGCTCTCCGTTCAAGTACGCAGCAACTACATCTAGTTGAAACACTTGGAGATTTTCTCTCGCTGCCAGAGCCATCAATAGTCTCACTGAATCAAGGCGGGCTACAGGCGCGAACGTCTCAACAAAATCGATTCCTTCCGTTTGAGTGAATCCGCGTGCGACAACTCTTGCTTTTCTGCGCTCTAAGCTTCCATCTGGCTTCACCTTGTTTCGCAACACAATCCGACATGTAATGACCTTTCTATTCTTGGGTCGATTTACTAATGTCCATGTATCATGTTTTATGAGCGCTTTTATTTCTTCAGCTATAGCCCCTAACCACTCTTGAGCTTCGTGGCTATTCATTACGCTCTTCAACGATAGATCAACAAGGTTTGCCATCTCCATCACTTTAATTTCATCATCTGCGGCATCTGTGAACACTTTGTCTTCAACCTCGAACTCGTTTTCATTTTCCGCGTCGTTATCTTCATCATCAGATTCTTCGCTGCGCGCTGTGAATTCGCTTGGTGCTGATCTTAACGCATAGACTTTTCTCGGCCTTCCTCGGCTGCCTGAACGTACAGTTTTCGGTCTGCCGACTCTTCGCTTTACAGTTGACCTACATGTCGGTCGTGCTAGCGAATCTATACACATTTTCGGCACTGACGGTCTGTCATTCATCACATTTTCGCTGGAAATGATTGGAATTTTAATCCTATTGACTTCGTCATCGTCGAAACTCTCTGATGGTTCATTGAAGTTCTTCTCGTTTTCAGTCATCTCTTCTGTCATTTCGGTCTCGACGAATCTCACGTCTCTTGTTATCACAACCTTTCTATCTTCAGGAACGTACACACGATACCCTTTAGTTTCGTCAGAGTATCCCACCAGGACGCCTTCTTTGGCTTTGGGCTCAAATTTTCCTCTACCAGGTTCCTTCTGTAAGACGTACGTTTTTGCTCCGTATGCTCTTAGATTGCTTAGGTCAGGTATACTTTTGAACCAATATTCAAATGGAGTGTGACCTTTCAAGCTTGCTGTTGGACATCTGTTTCTAAGATAATTTGATGCGGCAAGTGCCTCAGCCCAAAATGCACATTTCAGTCCGGTTTGCATTAGTAAACACCGCGCCATGTCAACGAGGGTTCTATTCATGCGCTCAGCAACACCGTTTTGCTGAGGTGTGTGTGGCACTGTCAATCGCCGCGAAATACCGTTCTGCTTTAAAAATTTATCAAACTCACTGTTGCAATATTCGCGTCCATTGTCCGTCATCAGACATTTTATTCGTTTTCCAGTCTGATTTTCAACGCGCGCTTTGTATTCTTTAAATGCCTGCAACACATCACTTTTATTTCTGAGAAATATCACCTCACACCATCGACTGTGGTCATCTATAAATGTGACGAAATACTTTGAACGTTTAAACGACTCTGTTCTTGCAGGTCCCCATACATCGGAATGCACTATACTCAGCACCTCCGAACTTCTCTTGGATTGCTTTGGAAACGGTAAAGCGGTCAGTTTCCCACGCATACAAACGTCACACGGCTGTGTTAGTTTCTCATTCTCTATGATTATTCCTGTTGCTAAGCCGCACTTTGATAACTTCAGCACATCACGCACATTTAAATGACCAAGCCTTCGATGCCATACATCTACACTTGCGGCACTATCACTCACAAGATTTGCTTGTTCTACTTTTGCACACAAGAAATATAAGTCCCCTTCGCGCTTAGCGACAAGTTTTGTTTTCCTGTCCTTGTTGCGCACTGTGGCTCTGTCTTTCTCGAACAGAACACTGTATCCATGGTCTGTGATTTTTGCCACCGACAGTAGATTTGTGCGTAATTCTTTCGCTAGCAACACATTGTTAAGCTTTACAGACTCGCTTCGTGTTCCATCGGCTGTCACAATATTTGCCGTCCCCCGCGCGTTTACGTCAATTTTGGCGTTACTGGCTAGCAACAGCTTTTCCTTCCAAGCACTGGTACTTTCCTGAAGAATGTTTTCATCGTTACACATGTGCGATGTACAGCCACTATCTAAACACCAGCGTCTCACACGAGCGTTTTCTGTTGCACCGAACAACTGTTCAGTTGCTGCACTTTGGAATGCTACTCCGACCACTTCGGCTTTTGACGATGATTCGCATTTTGCATTGTCTTGCTGACATTTTTCGGGACACTCAGCCGCTTTGTGACCAAACGTATGACACTTAAAACACTTAATTCGGGAGTTTTTACTTTCTCTAGCTCTCTTCTCTGGCGTTTGGCGGAAACTTGCGATCTTCCTACCACGTCGGCTATTTTGATTCGCCCCCCTTTCTTTTCGTATCCACATGGCTTCTGCCGCTTCGTCGTTCTGCTGTTGCTTCCTCGAATCGAATTCTTCTAGAACTTTCTGCCGAATGATTTCTGAACTCGGCACAGCATCTCGCGACTCCATTGAGCACTTCAGCACGTTAAAACTCGGTGGTAAACTATTTAGCAGCATATATGACAATAGCTCCGGGTTTATGGGAATATCCATCGACTCCAATTGCGCTGTGACGTCGAAAAACTCCATTAGCTGTGCTCTGAGATCATCGCCTTCGGCCATCTTGAACGTTGATATACGCTTCAGCAGGCTTGCTTTCTTCACTGGCCCCGTGGACGCAAATTCGGATTTTAATCTGCCCCACACCTGAGCTGCCGTAGTCAACCCCTTTACCAATCGCAATAAGCTCGGATCGATCGAGATTATCAAGTCAGCCTTTGCCTTGGCGTCTTCATCATCCCATTTTTCTTGCGCTATTTTCGACGCATCTTCTTCCGCTCCAGATTTTAGCACTGGTCTCAGTACCTTGCCGCACACATGCTTCCACGTACCATTTTTCACTGCCACTGCTTCCATTTGCACTGACCAGCTCTCGTAATTGTCTTTGTTGAGCGGTTTTATGTTAAACGTCGACGATGCCATCATGCAAACACTCTTGGGCCTTTTTCACTATACACTTTTTCCACAATTTGGATTATTGCGTAATTTTCTCGGTGCGCATCTGGGCCCATAACCTGTTGACGGCTGGAAGAAAAAGAACAAGGCGGGATTCTACTTTCTATCACATCAACTTTATTGTTACAAATTCAGTGGTTGACTAACTACTAAGTACATTTCAAATGAAAAATAATTCTGGCTATTCATACACATACATACATTGTATATGAGACAATACAAAGTGTGCTGGTGTTTATTTGCGTTCCATTCGTACGTTGATTTTGACCATACCTAACATATATATATATATATATATATATATATATATATATATATATATATATATATATATATATATATATATATATATATATATATATATATATATATATATATATATATATATATATATATATATATATATATATATATATATATATATATAAAATCAAAAAAATTCAGTGACTTTTTCTCAGGAACGCGCCATGCCATTCAGCTGAAACTTTCAGAATACATTGGTGTATATGCAGAATAGGTCCAGGTCTCAGAAAATGTTAATTATCTGTAATTCTTTGGCGCCGGCGGCCATTTTAGTGATATTTTGAATATACCTATTATTCCGTCCACAAATAATTTCTGCAAAAACTAACGTAGCGGATTAAATTTCGAACGTGTTTTGAATATGAATCGGATAATGTTTGGAATTTTTTAACCAAATGTGTGCGCTAGATGCCTAAAAAGAGAACGGGAAAATAAGAAATTTTTTAAATTGCGATAACTTTTGATAGAGCTATTAGATTATTATGAAGAGCGTATAGATATTAGTGAGTTGAAAATTTGTGTGGATTTTGATGAGCATGTTGGCAACCCTGTAGCTAGGGCAGGTACTGAAAGTGAAAACCTTCAAATCATTGACTCTCCTGATAAAATGTTGCTTCTTGGAGAAAAATCCACTCATATATAAATTTTGTGCTTTGTCTACATAGCCAAAGCAAAAAATTTTAAATTTCACAATGGGCACGCCTGGTAACCCTATCGAAATTTACCTATATTTTTAGCATCAAAAACTTCTGTTCACGGAAACTCACGATCCGAAAATTAGAATTAGTTGAAATGCACAGAATATATTGGTCTTAAACAGCACCAGGTCTGATAGAAGTGATTTTGAAATGCAAGCAATTTTGTGCCAGTGGTGCCATTTTGTAAAATCACTGAGAAAAATAATTGCTTTTGGCCCTATAAATTCCGATTCAGTCATTCGATTTTGAAGAAGTTCGCACAGTAGCTGAATCTACTTCAAACCACGTTTGGTAGAAACTTGGTTGAAAAATTCGGTTGAAGTAGCTAGCTATGGTAATTTTCGTGTCTAAAATTTTGAAAGTTCCTGAGGAAAATAAAGCTCTTTGCCCTATAGCTTCCAGTACAGTCATAGAACCAAAACGAAATTCAAATGGCAAATTAAACTTATTATAGGCAATACTCAGTAGAAATTCATTTTCAAAACAGTGATAGGGTTGCCAGCTATGGTTGTTTTTGTATTTTTTTTTATTTTTTTTCCAAATCGTAGAGACCTTAAAGTGAAAATAAACACCAAATATTAAGATCTAGAAAATTTGAAAATTTTTGCGAATGGTAACCCTAAATTTTTTTGTGTCCCAATAACTTCCAATGCAGTCATGGGATCAATGCGAAATTCGCAGAGCGGGTTAACGTCAACGTGAGGCAGATGCGACATATTTTTGGCTTCGGCGCGATCAAAGGGCTGCCAGCACTAGGGCTTTTTGTAATTTTATAATAATAATAAATGCTATTTTCATCGCAAACATTTGCAATGAAAATAAGTAAATAATGTTAAAATTTTCTAAGATCTGAACATTTTCCGGATGGCGGCCCCAAACACCTTTCTATCGCTGTAATTTTCGATGAAGTCATCGAAATTAAATTGGTTTAGGATCTATTATTACTAGGGGTATATTAGCTTAAGCAGGAAATGTAGCTATTGGTAGAATACACACTCAAAATCTGCACAAATCCTCTACTGCTCTTCGATTATTAGTTTTTCTAACGGTTCTGATGCGCTAGGGTTTTTTTTATTTATCGACCTTCGAATTAAAGCTCACTCGACTAGTTGTTCTATCTATACATGGCTTCCATATTATTTAGACCAATACTCTTTCTCCATATGTCGAGATAAATCATCAAAAAGCAATGAACGATTCCTGAAGACGGAAAAATCTGTGAAAAATCATGAAAGACATTGAATTGATAGATGTGGGCTAATAGTATTTTATTGACCGAGTCGATATAACATGTCTTCTCGAAAGCGTGCTAGTGTGCATGTACTTTTGTCATAAGACAGAGCAAACATGAATCTATCAAAAAGATATTCATTCAGAGATGGTATCGAGCAATGGCATACGACACATGACGAGCAAGTGAATTGTGATATGGCATCTTATTCGGACGTGTGAAGACTTTTCTCGGATATTGTTTGCCATTCGGTATGCACATCATGTACAAAAGAACCTTCTTTCATATGTATGTACGTCATATGAATGAATGAAGAGTATGAGCACGGACTAGCATTAAATGGAGATGCACATCTATGTGACGGTTTAATTGTCAAGTGTTGGAAATGAAGAATGCACAAGTCAAATAGACAAATATTTTCGGGCTAATGCATTTTACTTCAAAGGCTCAGTCAGCGAATAACGTTTGAGTTTCACAAAATGTAAATACGAGTGTGTATTTAATTGCATATGCACGTATGCGGAACTTCAATAAGCTGAATTGACGGAAGTTTGATTAAATGATTCATAGGAGAGAAATTTCGTTAAGCGTAGATTACATCTTTGATTTGGGGACGTAGGTATGAGATCTTTCAAACATTAAGATAAAAATGTAGATTTTTTTTTTAAATAAAATTGAATTTCAGCTCTGCGAATCAAAAAATTGCAACTGTTTGTGCATTATTTATCCAGCAAAATATTTATGCAGCTCAAAATGGACGTAATGTCTCTTTCATTATGTAAATTTTGGTTTTTATTCTTAATATTATTTTTCTCAATTTAATTCTAAATATATGATCGGTCGTCGTCTATAATTTATTATATTTAATCAAATTGGAATTGTTCAATTAATCTTAAAATTAATTGACTTAAATTACTATAATCCTAAAATTATAGTAAAGTCAATAAAGACAACAGATTTTCTGAATAATCGCAGCTTTATTGATTGAAAGAGAATGAACCAAAGCTGTTCATTGCTTAAGTACTAATTTTTGATCAGTAATTATTACTTATTTGGTAAAAGTACATGTACAAAATACAATTATTGTTTTCTGCATAGACCAAAGTACAAGCAAGTGTATTCACCTCAAATTGCTGATTCTGCAATATGAACATTTTCAATTTTATTTCTGCTAGTGTGAATAAACTTACTCATCAATTTTATCAAGCATCAATTTATAAATTTATGGAAATATCAACATATGCAGGGTTGAACTTAATTAGTATCAATACAATTTATTTTCGATTGAAAATATCAATTAATTTATAATCTATTTATTAACAGGAATCTTGATTTTTTCGTGGAATGTTGTCTGCTATTTTCGTTGATAAATATCAGTTAACTCTCTGCAGAACTTGCAGCAACAGCCAATTCAATTTAACTTATTACTAACTACTCCAACATTCCAAGCTTAGATGACAGTGCTATTCCATACATTACTTCCACAAAATGATAAAACTTGCTACAGCTCCTTTGAATATCTGGAAATATAAGATCAAAAGTTTACTACAAGCGAGAAAATCTATTAATTTAATTAAAAATGCTAGAATGATAGTATCGAAAAACTTAGTAACACAATCAATACCATTTATCAAAACCAATATCAGCGGTCCTTTCACAAATGCAATGATCAAAGCTCCTTACTACCAATATTACGATAGTTACAACGGCGATCATGTTATAAGGTCCGTTTCTACGTATTGAAGTTAGTGTCACGTGAAAATTGAATGAGATTTAAAAATTTTCACATAAAGATTCATAATGAGTGCCAATTTTTGTCTATAGAGTCCTTAATTCTACCAATGTCTCTCGGCTTGGAAGCTTCATCAAGAGTTTTTTTTCGAATCAATGGATTCCGTATTCAGCACTTTCCTCAGCATAGCAATAGAGCACCTACGTACTTTAAAGTCTGGATCCCCGAGAAATACGCCTGGCTTCTTACCCACGTGGATGGAAGCAGCAGAAGCTATCAAGTTTTCTCCTTGGAAATCCGCCAACAGCAGCAACTATTTTATGAATATAAGTAATAATGCTAATGAAAACAAAAATTGTACTGTACGCAATTTACCAACCATCCAGAAAACTCCCAATAATCTTCCTACTAAAAATATACCCATGTCGGAAGTTTTCACCATTGATTCTGTAAATATTTCACTTCAGAATATTCATAATTCTACACCCAGATGTTCGGCTACGGACACATCTCCTCATACTTTGACGTATGGCTGCAAGGCGCCTGCTACTAATAATCTCTCGTCTTCCACTCTCTCAAATACAGTTTCGGATAAAAATCATCCGACTCCAAATTCCCTGCAAAAACCCCGGATGATTTGCAGCAGGTTGCAGCAGGTTTCTTCCGCCTACTAACCTTAATGGTAATTGGTTACACCTTATATTTACAAACGCTTACGACAAAGCAGTGGTTAGCCCGACTTTTGACGCGGAGAATCTTGTCTCTTATAGACTTTACCATTCCGCTCTTACTATTGATTTATTCACTACCGATTCTAATACCTTTCAAACTTACAATAATATTATTGCATACGATTTCCGCAATGCTGATTATCACATCATTCACCACTCTCTTGACAATGTCGATTGAACAGATACGCTAACATCTCAATCTCTTGACGAAAATGTAAATCCATTCTACAAAATACTGTTTTACGTGTAACGTCTGAGAAATCATAGAAATACGCTCCACAAATCAATACTATACGGACGATAAGAAAATTTTTCATATTCTAAAGTTGTCATCAGATGCCAACTTTTTTTAACTAAAACTGAATTCCCTGGATCATTGGTGCAGCGTGAAGAACCTACCTCTCAATATCGCAAAATGTCATGTGATTAGCTTCCCTCGAATAAGTACGCTCGTACATTAGACGTACCTTTTAAGCAATACGACACTTAATAGGGTTGACAATATATTAGATCACGGTGTGGTGTTGGATGGAAAGCTCCGCTTTAATTTTTATTGCGACAAAATTATCTCTTAAGCAAGTAAAAGACTAAGCTTCATTAAGCGACGGACCAGGAAGTTTCAGAACCTTTGAGCTACAAAATCGCTATACACCGCGCTCATTCGCCCTTTTTTTGAGTATGCTTGCATTATCTGGAACACGGCTTTCGAAATTTACAGCCAGAGATTCGAAGCTGTTCAAAAGCAATTCTTGCTATTCGCTCTTAGAGATCCTTACCATCCTTGTGATTTTAGAAATTTACCGCCATATGAATCTCGCCTTAGACTTCTAAATTTTTCTTCACTATGTGCATCCTGAAGATTAATGTTATCTGCCTGCATCAGTTTCGATGTCATTAGAGACGATGTTAATGTCGATGTTAATGTTGGGCCGCCTCCTCGCGGTGCACCCCGGGTAACGCCAAAAGGCTCAACAACTGGTACGGCTTGGCTTTTCTAATGGCTTTTGCGATTTGATTGACGATTGGAATTTGTGGCTATGGCAATAACGACTTTTGTGGCATGACCTGGCTTAGATAAATGGTTTAAGGCACGACCAACGATTGGGAAATACGCACCCGGGCTGGCGGTTATGGCATTCTGGACCTAGTCGCTTTATGCGCGGTACCGCCGGAGTGAAATCCGAGCGCGAACGGCTCCAGGCTAATGTCATGCCGTCTCCGTCCCGTTAAAACCTGGCAAGTCTCAGAGTACGTTCGAAGCCCGCACCGTTGAGTTGGTGGTGCAGGTTTGGTTGACATTGTTCCCGATTAGCGCTGACCTGGCTCTGAGATCCAGCCCCATGAAGGCTGGTGATCAGCCCTCGCGTTGGCCTCCCTGCTTTGCATAGATTACCACGAGGTCATTAAGGCGACTGCACATCCGGGTGGAGATAGCGGCTCTGAGTTGGGACCCATAAGCATTGATGACGCAAACAACAAGATTGACAGACACGACACAAGACAAGACAGACGGACAACCAAACGTGGAGATGACAGTGGCGACGCAGGGCGAAGGAGGTGCCGCCATAGACCGTTTTGCGTTTGCGAGGAGGCCGAGGGTCCAGAGGACGCCTCCCCTGCCGAACATTCAAACGCGAAGCGAGGGAACGATCAGCTTCGTATGCGCAACAGATGCGCAAGGTGCTAAAAATACTGATCTCAGCAGCAGTGCTCTGGAGACTCCGAGGAGCCACACGCGTGAAAGTGCTGAGACGGGATTGGTGGAGGAAACGGCACCACAACAACTCGCACCAGAACGTGCGTCTCCCAAGAGGGAGTACATTAAGGGAGAGCGAGTGGCTGAGGAGGATATGTTGAGGAAGTGCCAGCATATCCTTCGAAAAATGTTTCAGGCCGCCAACGTGCAGAAAAACATATCGAAGCACGTTAAGGACGGTATGCTCGAGCTGGAGGAGGCATTTGAAGTCATCTTCGCTTGCAGAACGAACTGGCAGAAGGCAGAACTGGAGTATCAGCGAGTGTTGGAAGACCAGACTGCTGAGGCAGCCACTCCTGTAGGGGTCCCGGGACTGGATCGGCCACGGCAGAATAAGCGCGTGGCCGAGTATAGTCCTGAAGGCACACCGGGTCAGGAAGGAGGTGCCAGCATCCGATTTAAGGAGGTGGGTGACGGTCGCCCACAGAAAGAAGAAGGTGAACGTCGTTAAACCACCGGTGGTACCCGCTGGCCCAGAAAAGGTGCAGAAAAAGGGGGTCCAAAGGGGGTCGACAACAAAGAAATGGTGGCAAAGAAAAAGAAGAAGGGAAAGAATAGGCGGAGACAGCGAGGAAAGAAAATTGATGCTGTAATCGTCAAACCAGCCCCGGGGAAAACCTACGCGGAGGTCCTGGGGGCCATCCGTCAAAATGTTTCCCCAGATGAAACTGGTACACAAGTACGACGCATAAGGAAACCCGCAGAAGGGGGGATTCTTCTGGAAATTGCGCGGACGAACGATCGAACGAAATTGCAGGACTCGATCAGGGCTGCCGTAGATGGCCAGAGGGCCGTGAAGCTTGTGACCCCTAGAGTCAAAATCGAGCTTCTCGACCTCGATTGCCTCACAGTCAGTGAGGAGGTGACATCGGCCTTCCATCGCGAGGCTGGCGAGGAAGGAGCCGCCGAGGTGAAAACCACTCTATTCCCCCCTAACACAAGGGAGCAGAGGAGAGCTGTGGTGGAGCTGGATGAGGCACCAGCATCCAAAATCCTCAAGTCTGGTCGAGTCCGGGTGGGAATGATTAGCGCCCGGGTACGAAGGTGGGCTGAGGTTACACGCTGCTACCGGTGCCTAGGCTACGACCACACAAGACGTAGCTGCAAGGGCCCGGACCGGAGTGCCAGCTGCTGGAAATGTGGACAGGTTGGTCACCGGGCAGGCGACTGCTCTGCGCAGGCTCAGTGTATATTATGCACTGAGAGGCATGGCGTGAATGGTGCCAAGCATTTGATGGGATCGAGTGCATGTCGAGTTTTCAAAGACGCACTTGATGCCAAGAAAAAGCAGGGAAGGATATGAGAGTCCTTCAAGGCAACCTGCAAGGCTGTAGAGCTGCAGACGACCTCCTCACGCAGCTAGTCTGCGAGCATAAGGCTCAGATCGTACTGATCAGCGAGCCTTATAGGGGGAGGCATTCGTGCGTTTGGCTGGCAGATGCTACGGGGTACGCGGCGATTTGGATCGCCGACGGGCAGAGGGCCCGTATCGGCAGCCGCGGCTCAGGAAATGGTCGCGTGTGGGTGACATACGGAGAGGTCACCTTTGTGAGCTGCTATTTGTCCCCGAACGACTCAATGCAGGAATTCGGAGACAAGCTTAGCTCACTGGAGGACTCTCTCGTGGCATCGTCGGCAACGTCATCGTAGGGGGTGACTTCAATGCAAGGGCGTCGGAGTGAGGCATGCCAACCGAAAACACTCGCGGGCGGCGCATAGTCGAGATGGCATCGAGGTTGGGTTTGTTGATGCTGAATACGGGTTCAACGCCAACATTCAGAAGGCCCGGATTTGGTGAATCCATTCCCGATGTCACTATGGCATCGGCGAGACTAGCGGCACTCGTCAGCGATTGGAGGGTGATGGAGGATTACACTGCAAGTGATCATAATTACATCACTTTCCAAATCGCTGAGGACAGGCAAAGACACCGCCGCTCTCCCTGTAAGTGGCTAGGCTGGAATGCCGCGAAACTTCACAGGGACGCGATGACCGCATCGCTCGCTTCGAGCTTGGAAGGGGAGCCTCTAGCATCTGGGACCCCAGTGACCCGTGCAGCAGCAGAGGCCGCTGCTGACAGAACCATAGGGTGGATTCGTAGGGCATGTGCGGTTTCAATGCCCAAACGCAAACCCTTCCGTAGGAGGCAACATGCATACTGGTGGAACGATGAAATCGCCGAACTGAGACGCATCGCTTTGGCGTGCAGGCGCAGGGCACAGCAAGCCAGGAATAGGCCGGGAGCGGCTGAGCTATCTGCTGCTCACATTGCGGCAAAGAGGGAGCTGACCAAGGCCATCACGAGGAGCAAACGTGCAATATGGCAGGCTCTTTGTGAGGAGGTCAACTCAGACCCCTGGGGAGATGGCTACAAATTGGTCACTCGTAGACTTGGCTGCATGCGGCCTAGCACTCTCATGGATACGATATCCATGGAGCGTATCGTTGGTTCGCTGTTCCCGGTGCATTCGTCAAGGGCTGACGGTCCCATCATCGTTAACCAGGCGGATGTTCCTCCCTTTACGGACGAGGAGCTGAACAGTGCAGTGTCCAGGATGAAGAACCGGAAGGCTCCGGGTCCTGATGGGGTACCGGTCGAGGCGCTTAAAGTCGTGGCGGAGAGCCAACCGCGTCTATTATTGGACTTGTATAATTCATGTCTAGTCGCGGGGGTCTTCCCGTCGCGGTGGAAAGTAGCTCGACTGGTTCTTGTTGACAAGGGGAAAGGTAACCTGGGCAATCCATCAGCATACCGCCCACTGTGCATGCTGGACACTGCGGGGAAGCTTCTCGAGGGGTTGCTCAACCCAAGGCTGCTGTCAGCAGTGAGATCTGCTGGTGATCTCTCTGCCAGGCAGCACGGCTTCAGAAAAGGGCATTCAACAATCGATGCCATCTCAGAGGTTGTTGGGGCTGTAGCAAGAGCGGAAGAGGTATGCCATCAAGCCAGACCGGTCGTCCTGCTGGTAACGCTGGACGTACAAAATGCCTTTAACTCGGCGAGGTGGACAGACATCCTGCGGGCCCTTGAGCAGACGTTCCGTATCCCTGACTACTTGCTAGCCATGATGCGGGACTACCTCAGGGATCGCTGGTTGCTCTACGACACCGACGAAGGAGTCAAAAGAAGGCATGTCACTTCAGGTGCGGCACAGGGGTCGATCTTAGGACCTGACCTCTGGAACATCATGTACGATGATCTGCTGCGCCTGGAAATGCCTGCGGATGTGTTTCTGGTAGGTTACGCTGATGACGTCGCGGCGGTAATCACTTCCAGATCTGCCGAATTCGCTCAATTTAGACTTAACCAAGTCATGAGGAGGGTGGATCGGTGGATGACCGAACACGGCCTCCAGCTGGCAATCTCTAAAACAGAGATTGTTATGCTGACGAAGCGGAGGATACCAACTGTCATACCCATGACAGTTGGCTCCGTCGAGGTCCAGACCAGCAAGTCGGTCAGGTATCTGGGAGTGACCCTGGACACCAAGCTGACGTATTGGGATCATATCCGCAGGGCATGTGACAGGGCTCTATTAGTCGTCACTTCGCTGAGTAGGCTAATGGCCAACGTCGGTGGACCCAGTGAGACGCGACGGAGGCTGCTGATGGTAACGACCAATTCCATCTTGCTATATGGAGCCGAAATCTGGGGAAATGCGCTCCGAACTGAAAAGTTCCGGAAGCGCATTGCCAGTGTCCAGCGCAGGGGTGCCCTGCGTATCGCCTGTAGCTACCGCACAGTCTCAGAAGAGGCTGTGATGGTGGTATCGGGAGTAATCCCGATCGATCTACTAGCGCGAGAACGCAAAGAAGGGTACCTCTATCGCTCAGAGCTGGGTAGAACTGAGGCTCTGACGCACGCGCGTACGCTTACTCTCCAACTATGGCAACAACGTTGGAGTTTAAGTGCTAAAGGACGCTGGACAGCTAAGCTAATTAGTCTCATTGAGCCTTGGCTTAACCGGAGCCACGGAGAGGTAAACTTTTACCTTTGTCAATTCTTGACAGGGCACGGTTACTTCAGGAAATACCTTAACAGAATGGGTAAGGTGGTCACACCGTACTGCCGGTACTGTGTGACTGAGCTCGATGATGCGCAGCACACATTCTTTATGTGCAGTCGCTTCGTAAGTTTGAGGCGCACCATTGAGTCCACAATTGGCCTGGCAACGCCTGAGACGATCGTGGAAGCAATGCTGCGAAACGAGGAGAACTGGCGCGCAGTCTCAACATATGTTGAGAAAGTGCTGCGCATAAAGCGGGAGGAGATATGCCTTACCGACCCATGAACTGTGGTAGTTTCTTAAGTCCGTGGTTATCGAAGGGTGAGTCAGCACGACCGGGTCGAAGCAGTGCTTAGGCGGGTCCCGACTCGGAACTTCGTGGGCTTGTAGATGGTTCTTTTTTTTAGTGAGTCAAACCTCACATACCCCGAGGTGATAGGTCATCCGGGGATCTGGTATGCAGATTCTTTTTACCATCTACACTAGGGAGAAAAAAAAAAAATGTCGACTACATACAGGAAAAATTTGTGCTTAACCAGCCCGTGAGAGTCACTAGATCGCGACAAATACTAGTTAAATATTGGCATAGCACCGCATATGCTGATAATGAGCCAATAAATCGATGCTTCAAAATATTCAACAGCATGAGCCAACACTTTTCCCCCACAATTTCGAAAGCGTCCTTTAAAAACAGAGTTACCAAAGTCCTCTTATTCTACCCTCTCTAGCCTACCGGCTTAGTATCATTTTCATGATTAATAAAATATTTCATTTTGTTTTTGTATTTAATAAATTTACACCCTACATGTAATATTGCTGTTATCTTTATTTATAGAATGTTAATTTATTTATTTGCATTGCATTCAGTGTATGTTATACCTGTTATTAATTTGTTTAGTTTTGTTTTTTAAATTGTAATTTCAATTTTTATTTCGTATGTATGTAAGTGTATAATACCTTGTTTGGTGAAATAAATAAATAAATAAAATTTCACGTCAAATGGCTTTCTGTTACAAATTCTTGTGCTTTATGCAAGTTGAAGCCCCATTGAAGACCCAATTGAAGTTCCAATCACAGATTCACACATTCAACATCATTGTCGAATAGCTGGATTTGGGCAAGTACAGAACAAGTCGCAGATATCATCGAAACATTACCGCTAGCCAAGTAACTAGAACGCAATATAAACGCATTAATTTCAAGGCTCACCGACTCTTCAGGACGTACGTGGATGAAAGTCCGGGCAAACATTAAACAAGGAGACAAAAAGCTATCGCAATAATGGCACAACATAATGGAGATCAGTTGGGAGAAGGAGTGATTTCTGATCTTTCTTGCGAACTTTCCCCCAAGAGTTAGCGCCAAAAGAAAAAAATATATTTTTTTATACAAGGTAGATAACAGTTTGAAAAATACCTCACGTAACTTTTAAAGAAAAATATGGAAAAAACAGCGTCGCTGTACATATTTTCCCAGAGGTCCTCTACACAAAAAGGGGGAGGGATATGGCGCCACCTACATCTTCGTTAATTTTCATCTGAAAAAATATGAGCTTATTGGTGGGTAGTGTAGTGCAAACATAGCGCAGTGATTTTTTTCCGACTGTTTGAGAAATTATGGCAAGTCGAAGAAAAAGTGAATTTATCGAGTAATCGCAAAAACCCTACGACAATTAAAAAAAAAACTCAAAATCGTCCTTTTAGACAATGTATCTAAAACACAGATATAAGAGAGAACGGATTAAATATCGAACGAGAGAAATGGTCCAATTTTCGACTGATGTACGGGTGTCCATTCGGTAACGCCAATATAAAAAGCACGAGAGATTGCCATTTTGAACGTCGTTTGACATTTCTTTTTTCGAAACCGGCAAGTGAAGATTAAAATGTCTTTTGTAAATGAAATCAACTATTTTACTCAAAAAGAAGACGAAATTGATGCCAAATGCTTCTTTCACTTACCCGAAATACGCTATCCCTCGCGAAGCATTTCTGTGGCTACTATTGCAGCCTGAAGCGGTATTTCATTCTCGCACTAAATTGGAATTTTTTGGAATTTCGACCGCTAATTTATTCGGAAAATCGACACAGATTATCGCGCACTTACGTAGATTTATGTTTTTACGGTACACGCTAAACAATTTCAAAATTTTCCGTGAGAAATTTTGACTTAAAGTCAATGTTTTGATTCACCGACACTGATTAAACTGATATTGACATTTCTTTTCGTGTTGCCCGTCGCAACGCTTTTAGCTCAATCTGATATTCTTCACATTTTTCATTAATAAGAGACAGCATTAGGGCTTTTTGGCTGTGAATGCGGTAGAAAGGGATGCATTGAGCGGAATTTTTGTGAGAGAGCAATGTTGTGCGTGTATTAAAAAAGGCTAACTCACATATGGGTGCACAGATAGCCATTTCGTATCCATTTTCTTTTAGATTTGTGATCTAAGAGTATTGAGTGTGTGAGAGAGAGAGAGAGAGAGAGAATGAGGGAGAGAGAGAGAGTGAGGGAGAAAAAGAGAGAAAATGTGTACGGTAATCCGGCTGATGGCGCGGTTTATCCTTCTTAGGCTGAGTCGTACCTTCAATCAGGGATTCCTGGTTCATACATTTCACACTCAGCAGCTAATAGGGCATCCTGGACCGCTTTTTCAGTGGACCTCTATACTTGACATCCTTTTTTGAGTTTTTTTTATCCTCGAGCGTTTGCTATAGCTCAATGCCCCTCGTCGGCATCTCCGATGGTTAGATCCAAAATATTCATCGTCAGCAAAATTCTGTTATAACCATCGCTAAAAATGCTGTTAGCAATGTAACTAGCAATTGCGATAATATTTGCTCCACAAGAATTTATTTTAAGAGCAATTGGCCAGATGTTGGAGCTGGCGCTTTTTTATGGTTTTGCGTGAAGCATCCTTCACGCCGGTCCTCATAAGTAGGTCGAATGACATTTTGAACAATTTGAGGTAGAACGATCTTGCTTGTATATTCATGTGTGTATATTTGATGATTCCAAACAGCACCCCGAGTTTTCAAATAGCGAGACCGTAATAAACCGTAAGCTTATTAATTAGCTTATCCATTAGCTTTCCTTTGCCATCGATACCTATTTGTTCTTTTTTAATATTGCCAAATTGTCTGCTCATCCTTTGCTGCACATAACCTATGTATTCCTTTTTCATTACTTTTTTTCGTATGAACTCGCGTCAATAATGCCTATATACAATCCATTTCATATTTATAATTCACTTGACAATAATTTTCGACAGACATCATTTTTCACACCAAATTTAATGTGAACCGATTGAGAATCTGTGCAGAATTATATTTTTGAAAGCTATTTCCGGTTGCCCCTATATTTTTATCTGCAGTCCTTGGACATTTATCCTTTTTGTGGGTTTCATATTTATAAATAAACTTTCCCGCAAAAAAAAAAATTTATTCAAACTAAATTTAAAATTAGCGAATGTTTAATAATTAATAGAATGCCCTTTTGGTTTTATCAGATCAGATTTTTTTATAACCCAGGATCGAGTCTCCGTTTTTCATCAAGAATTACAGCTCTCAATTCTGCCAGTGATTCATGCTACCGATTCTCAACGTATACCCGTCTGGTAGAATTCCTCAAATGTTTTCAATGTGGCTCAGGTCATTAACTTAATGGAATTTGTTTGAATCTATCGTTGTTTCACGTCTGATATGTATAATACTTTCCATTATTCTGCTGGAAAGTCAATTTTTTTCAGGATGTGACTACATCCAAGTACTTCCATACAACCTCTACTATTCATATGCGGCGAAATAAATTTAATGTTCAAGTATCCAGATGCAGAAAATGCACCCCACAGCACCACGGAGCTGCCTCTGAAATCGCGCTTTGAAAAATACCAGGGCACCTTTCTAGAATGTAATTCATCAGGCCCATCTGAATTCTGGCCCATTCTCAACATTCGGAATGCGAATGTGGTTTGTGTGTTTATGTCATACGCCTTGTTATTAATGAAAGGAATTGCTGGTACACTGGCTGGTACGCACAAGTCACAAGAAATCATTAACTTGAACCGAGTCCACAAATATGAGATTCCGGGAGGACGACATCACCGTTGCACTTTTTACACTTTACGACTCTACTATTTGCCAAAAACACAGCCACAAATTTGATGATCTGATATCCACAACTCTTTGTTTTGTTATCGATACATCCATTTCTTCCCGATTCTTCAATTTTTTTACTGACCGCCTCGTACTGGCCTCTTCCTGCTGTGCGAATTTGGCAATATTTTGACAATGTGGCAACGTTTTTAGAGATTGTTTTGCTCGTCTCATAGTTGCCGTGTTTTCACTGAACTTGGAAAACTCGGAGCAATTGTTCTAGTTTGGTGAATGCAATTTCAGCTAGAGCTACTGAAGACGTATACACCAATTTATAAAATAAAATGATGAATGAAGTTTTGTTTAACCAATTGATTCTTCAACATTTACTGCGTCATGAGATCCTACTTTTAGTTGCGTAATGAGATCCAATTTAGTTAGTAAATCAATTTAGCTAATGCACACAATTTCTAACATCTATGTATTCACGTAGAGCATCATTAATTGATTCGCATACTTTTAGGATGAAGCGTGAAATGCAGGAATCAAACACTAAAAACTGGTATATTGAACTTCTAAACGAATCACCTGTAGCTAAAAACCTGCGAGTTATCGCGAGTTTACTAGGCAGAGAAATCAGATCTCTCACATTCGTATATTTTTTGCAATTATTGGGCCCACTTTATTCACAATTAATTCAAACTCACTACGATACATTCTGTGAAAATGTTTGAACAAAAAACCGTCCAAACTTAATTTAACACTCAAACCTGATTTGAAATCACGTTTGGGGAGATATGGTAGCATCCAAATTAACTAGTTTCTTTTTGTTTTCTTCGTTTTATTTTGAATAATTACAAATGTACAAGCACCGGCTAAAATTTCATGTTCATTCACGGCTGAATAATTAATTACTGGCACTGAATTGTCCGTGAATGATGTCGTTGCCAAATTGTTGAATATAGCTCCATCACAAAACGCTGTTGAGCAACGAGTTGACCAACAATTGATCCATACCATCTATTGCTGATGTTGCCGCATATTTTTGTGACGTCAAAATTGTCCGGCATTGCTCGAAATCGGTCAATTCTAATTGCTCGTATAAGAGTGAGTACCTTAAGTGTTTCCATGCTGCTCGTCAAATACTGACTGATGCTCTCGAAATTTGAAATAACGGCTGTATAATATTCTTACGCTAGGTAACTGCAATATGCAGACAACGCATGAACCAAATACTAGAGATCACGACAATGCGAGTTCGAAGCTCGTCATGTTCTGCGCATGTCCCGCCTGGCGCAGTTTACGTCACGTTGGAGAGAGCGGTAGACTAAGAAAAATGTGGGGAGAAGAAAAAATACATGCATCCGAAGATGATGGTATGGCGAATTCCAAACTCGTCTTGTTTTGCGAATGTCCATATCTGCGGCTTTGATTTAATTTAGCGTCGTTCATGTTGTAATATATGATGTAGCATATAGTGGCGAATAGAAAGAAATATTGTGAAAACTAGGGTTTGTTTAAAATGTAGTACGTATGGTAATTTTAATGATGATTTGAAAAATGTGAGTGTTGTATTTCCTTACAGCAATACGTGAATGAAAAATCTATCGATATTTTGCAGTCATAAATAATCCTTTGAATGAGTCATAAATAATCCTTTGAATTATAAAATAATGACGATTGTTTTTTCAAGTTAATATTTTTTTTAATTTTCATTTTTTTTACTTATCATTTTATTCAATACATTTGTTCAACGTGCGTATTCTAAAGTACATTCTAGTTTTGAAAAATAACTTTTTGACTTTCAAATCGCAGTCGATATCGCTAGCCATATCCATCATATGAGCTAAGAATCCAGTTGTAAACTGCAAAGACTCGCCGTTTACTGATGAATAAATGTTGTCCATTGCCATAATATGTGCCATAAACGCATCCGTTGGCTTTGATAGTCCTCCTTCAGACACATGATTTATCCATGTGTATGAGGTATCTGCTTCCGTGTCGACTCGGCAGTTCGGAAGAGTTGTCTTCATTTTGTGACAAATGAAGCCCGCTAAATTTTCCAATCCATCGAAGGCCAAAGGTAGATAGATTTCAGGTTGAAGGCCAGCCTCATCATCTAATTCCTCTTGCTCATGCCGAATGATTTTAAATATTTTTCCTGTTTCATTGGAAAAAATTTCCATAAGAATTTCAATTTAAAATTTTGAAAATATAAACATGAAATGTTTGTGTTACCAGTTAAATTTTCTTCAGCATGAAGATCCGGGGTGTCATCAATAGAAGCGTTGTCGCTCTCTGACAAAGCGCCTTCGTTAAACCCCAAAATGTAAGACCGTAATCTGTACTTAAATTCTTGTCGGTCAGGGTGATCGTGCAGTCCACCTTTTGCACGAATCACTCCAAAGAAATTTTCAAGTACATCTTGATTCAGTCTATACGTTAACACGTATTTTATATCGAAGCGACGAAGAATATCTTCCCGCAGTGCTTGCAGAGCATTGTTAGATTGAATCACACCTAAATATAGAACCTTGTTAAAAATTTGACAATATTATTTAAAAAATGTTTAACCTTTTTGAAATGGGAGAAGTCCCTTTTTCCCAATCACTCGCATATGCTTCATCATTACCGTCATTCTAATTAAGATGTCATTTTGCAGCTCTAGGCTAAGACCATATGCGTGCATTCGCACCCGCGTGTCTGTGTATGGTACCCTAACTTTCATCACGTCAAATCAATCATTTGTCTATGTAAAATATTAAGCTAAGTATATTTAATAGTTAAAAGCATGATATTCCATACCAGCTTAATGAAATTATGAGTTCTTCCCAAGTATTATTGGTTAGCAATCCTAAGCTAACAGATCGTGAAATACTTTTTGCAACTGTATGAGACAAAAGCTTTGCCGCGAGCTTCACTTTTTCCGTTCCGCATTTTTAACACATAACTTATGCGGTGTTATTTTATGCATAATTGTGAGTTCGCTTGACAATAGACTTAAAACGTTTTTGACTATGTCTACTTGAATTGGTTTCTGGTTAATTTGAAACCCATGGTCGATAAAATGATTGCGGATTAATTTCAATAAGTGAAGTACATCTGCGAATACCTATATCTTCTTTTCGTCAAAGATAAACCTATTCAATTAAAATATTAATATAGTGATGCCAACACACGAGTTAAACAATTTTCGCCATGATTTGTTCATTTCAGCTCCTAACTCTTTGTACAACGCTCTGTTACTCCCCCAAGTCACTTGCAACTGCGACAGTATGGTAGCCACATTCATCTACGATTCTCAAAATGTTAGCTAAGAGCGATTTTGTAATTTTTGTGTCGAAATCATAAAATATTGGCTGCTTCCATTTTCCAAGTGAACCTGTAAAAATATCTTTGTTAAATAAAATTTTATGACAAACAATTTATTTGTACCCGTTAACATGGCAACCTGAACATAAGAAGCTGCCGCAAGAGTAGTGTCAGAAGGTTTATCATAACAGATAACTCTCTTCACCTTCATCTCGTCGAAACACATTTTTTTCTTCTTGTGATAGTTGTGTAGCTGCTTGCATTATCCTCAGTACTGGCCTTAAAATTTCCGGAAGAATTTCCATTATCGCAGACCAGCGTTGAAGGGTGCGAACTGAGGGAAGTGGAAATTTTTATTTCGCAAAAGCTTGTAAGCGCGAGAGCTTGCACTATACAAAGTAACGGACTTTGCCACATCCTCTTTAGTCCAATTAGTTTTTTTTTTAATTCGTTTTTAAGGCCTTTAACTGACCCTCTGTGAATAGCTCTTTCAACTTTTCCTCCAAACAAAGTTTTTCAACCTCTATTGCTTTCATTTTCTGAAACAGATTATTTAAATTGGAATTGTTTTTGCGGGATGATTAAAATTAAAAATTTTTTATTTATCTTGAAAATTTTTATTTGACAAAGTGGTTTCGAAAGCATGCACTGATTCTCATCAGACACCAGCACACAGTGCATACTTGACTGGTGTGACCACTTGCAGTTGGATAATAACAATTAATGATTTCCAACTGCAAGTGGTCACGCCAGTCATGTATGCACTGGGTGCTGGTGTCTGATGAGAATCAGTGCATGCTTTCGAAACCACTTTGTCAAATAAAAATTTTCAAGATAAACAAAAAATTTTCAATTTTTATCATCCCGCAAAAACAATTCCAATTTGATTCTGCTTTCGGAGGCTTATTCCGCAAAACGATCGAGTTTCCCGTATCAATTATTCTCTGCTTTGATAAGCTTTAGAGACGATATACGTTGTCTATGCGATTATAGACAAGAAGGGAACCGTGATCACAAATCAATAACAGATTATTTATTTCAAAATCAGCTCTTTTATTTCTCTCCTTTAAAGCTGTTAATATTGAATTTTGTAATAAAAAGTTAATATGCATACTTTTTCTTCATCAACAAATATTAATTTTCGAAGGTTTACAAAACCTGAAAAGCATTGTAATTTCAGCCTGTTAAGAACAAATTATCACACAATGTTGACAAAATGTATTTGTCCACGATGAAAAACATCAGAGAGATCCTTATAAAATTAAATTACGAATGATATGTATATCAAATATGAAGACAGTGCGCACTGGATAGTCTGAAGCCTTTAAACCTATGATTTTCAGTAGTCATGATCAGCTGTAGTCCCTCTGTAGTCCGGGTTTTAAGAGGTTTCTATAATCCCAAATTGACTTTTCTGTGCAATATTCATGAGAAACAACGAATAAAAACCGAAGCACACAATAGGAGAGCTTTGCTGAGTGTTCGCTAAGTCGTCGTGCGAGTCGTATACAAGAGAGAACCGCGCGGTTGGCCGTCCGCAGCGGCTCCTTTTTTCTACCAAAAAATAACTGTTACTTTTTCCCCGTACAGCCCTGAAATGTATTCGACGCGAAACGAAACGAAGTGTCAAATCTCATACAAAATCAGCCTGGCGCGGAATTTCCTTTCGTTTGGTTTTGCTCGTCAGTAATGTGTTCGAAGACGTATAACTGTCTTCGAAGACAACGCAGTGACTCGCTCTGAGATGGCGCTGCACACGTATAAGTTAAATTTCGCGGCCATTTAATGACCCAGGTACCTCAAATTGATGCGAAAGATGTGACAGCTTATAATTTCATTCGAGTTTGCGGATATTTTATTGAAAAATGAGTGGAAATGCATGGATGAACAGCGCATCCTTGCAACAGTAGTTTTTGTTTTGCCGATAATATCATTTTTGATGCCGGTTAGTTAAATTTATATGCACCGAATTCAAATGTAATGCACTTGTTATATGTCATCAATGGTAATTTATACTGCCCCCGTTGTCGGGGTGCGGAACTTTATTTCGCTCGATTCCGCACAGACGTTTTCGCTGTATTTCGTTCGTCGAATACATTACTAGGCTTATCTCCGTACATGGCCATAAGTTGATTAAGATTAGAAAGCTACATATGTTTTAGTGGCATAGCATGAATCATTAATCCAAGGGTAATTCACACTTTTCTTCACCCTACCAACGAGATTGAATCAACACATATAATTGAAATATATTTTATCTTTTTCTAAAATTTTTTATAAGATAAATTTTTTTCAAAAAACTGGATATCGCTCTGAAAAATTATTAATCACAACTGGTTTTCTGATACTCTAAGCAAAACTGGTCGGTACACCAGTGTTTTATTTCTAACTAAAAATTGCAATCATCAAAGGTTACCATCAGTGAAACATCATCATCATCATACAATTTACATTCCGTCTACATCCGGACACATGCATATTACTATGCTTATACCATTATTACTTTCGTGGTCCGTAAGATCTTCAAAGCTAATCTCTACAGTCATTAATTAGGAGGATGTTAAATAAATTGAAAGCAGTTTGCATCGGGTTTGACTTGCTGAGCCGTACGGACACTGAGAAAATCCGAGTTTGCCAGTGCGGACGGACCGGCCGTGGTCATGTGTGCAGTGCGATAAGAGAAAAGTTAGATGAGGTATTCGGTCAGTACGGATGTAGTCGAGTATATTCCAGGATATGCTCTCCAATATACTCTTGTTTATATCGAACGTGTGCATAAAGTTAGCCGGGGGAATATGCTGCAAAAGATGCTGAGCTGTAATGAATTTTGTGCGGATAAATTAAACAAATACTTGAGCCATATATGGTAACAATATACGGGTATCATCTAGTTAGAGAACTTGTACGTAAAGTCGTAGGTGAGTGCAGGAAGCTTGAGTGAATTTACACCCAATGCAAGCCATGTAGTTGAAGGTGGCTAGATGCGCATAAAAGACGATGCATTGCTTCTTAGTGACCTAAATACAACACAATAACTTTCATGTGATGCAAGGCGAGGTAATTGTTAATAAACTGTGAGATTTTCAAGATGACATTAGTTGCTTTTACGAGGATGTAGTATTTTATTATGCTTAACTGATTACTGAAAGAGTAGTCAAATGAATTTTTCTATCATTTCGAAAACATTGCTGCCTTTTCGCACACTTAAAAACAAGGTTACATTTATTCCACCAATACACAACAGAAATCGTAAAATTATACGCAGTCACCTTGAACTGGATTAAAAACTTCGTACTTATGTATATAAGTCCATACTACCCATGCAAAACCAGACTCTGCTAAGTACATATTATAGTCCAGTGAAATTCGACATAAAAAAGGCGAAACTTCGGAAAAATGAGGGGAAAGCTGGATTTTGGGGTGAACCTTGATACTGGTGTGCTGAACAAAATGTTAAAAGTCCCCATCGATCCGAATTCTGCGTAACATTTTATACGGGGTCAAAGGCCACCAAAAGTGACCTTCCGCAAATATCTCAGTAACGGTCACCTCCACAAACAAACAATATATGACGAATTTGTAGCTTCGAAAATTTCCTATAAAAAAATTCTAACCTTCTCTTGTAACGATAACCGTTTTTGGAATATTTTGATTCCTAAACTGGTAACTTTTATATTTCTCATGAAAAGTGCACGCTATTTCGCACCACCTTCGAAGTAGAGTGAAAAGTGCGTTTTTTTTTAATGTGGTGTCCCCAGTATTCCTAATTCACACTTGTTTTTGTTGAAAAATGCTTATGTTTTAATAAATTATTATGAATTTGTTAATTATTTTTGTTTTGGTTTATTGTAAACAGGAGCTATTAGTTTCAATAATTATTCCTCTTCGGACTCCATTTCTATGTTTATGTTTTCATCTTCATTATCTTTTTCTTCTTACTAATGTTCGAATAACATTAGTATTAAAATCGATTCGGCCAAAAATTCATATTTCCATATATATATATATATATATATATATATATATATATATATATATATACATATATATATATATATATATATATATATATATATATATATATATATATATATATATATATATATATATATATATATATATATATATATATATTTATATATATATATATATATATATATATATATATATATATATATATATATATATACATATATATATATATATATATATATATATATATATATATATATACATATATATACATATATATATGTATATATATATATATATATATATATATATATATATATATATATATATATATATATATATATATATATATATATATATGTATATCATCAAAAAAATTCAGTGACTATTTCTCAGGAACGCTCCATTCGATGGAGCTGAAACTTAGGATACATTAGTGTATATGCAGAATAGGTCCAAGTCTCACTAAATGTCAATTATCTTTAACTCTTTGGCGCCGGCAGGCATTTTAGTGATGTTTTTAATATTCCTATTATTCCGTACACAAAAAATTAAGGTAGCATAATAAATTTCGAACGTGTTTTAAATGTGAATCAGATAGTGTTTTGGAATTTTTTAACCCCATGTGTGCGCTATGTGCCTCAAAAGAGAACGGGAAAATTTGAAAATTTTTAAATTGCGAGAACTTTTGACAGAGCCATCAAATCATTATAAAACTTTCAGATAATATTAACATTATAAATTTGTAAATTGGTAGCTAGGCAAAAAAAATCTCCGGAAAAAAATCTTGTTTCTTGAAAAAAAGCCGCTCATATATTAATCTTATGCTTTGTCTACACAGCCAAAGTGAAAAATTTGAAGTTTTATAACGGGCATGCCGAATAACCCTTTCCCAACTAACCTATATTTTAAGCATCAAAAACTTCTGTTCACGGAAACTCACGATCCAATAATTAGAATGAATTGAAATTTACAGATTGTATTGGTCATAAGTAGGACCAGGTCTGGTAGAAGTGATTTTGACATGAGGGCCAGTGGTGCCATTTTGAAAAATCACTAAGAAAATTAACTGCTTTTGGCCCTATAAATCCTGATTCAGTCATTTGATTTTGACAAAATTTACACAGTAGCTGAACCTTACTTTAAGGCACTTTAAGCCACGTAAAATTCGGTTGTAGCTGCCAGCTATGGTAATTTTGGTGGCTTAAATTTGAAAAATTCCTGAGGAAGCTTCCAGTACAGTCATTGAATCAGAACGAAATTCAAATGGCAAATAAAACTTATTGTAGGCAATATTCAGTATAAATTTATTTGAAAATAATTATAGGGTTGCTAGCTATGGTCGTTTTTGTATTTTTTGGCATAGCTTTAGTAAGCGATTTTATCATAGAACTTTCAAATCGTAATGATTTTATAGTGAAAATAAATACCAAATATTAAGATCTAGAAAATTTGAAAACTTTTGCGAATGGTAACCCTAAATTTTTTTGCATCCCTATAACTTCCAATGCAGTCATTGGGTCAATACGAAATTCGCACAGCAGGTTGACTTTAACGTAAGGCAGATGCGACATATTTTTTGCTACGGTGCTAGCAAAGGGCTGCTAACACTAGGCCATTTTGTTATTTTTGTTCCAATAAATGCTTGCATTAAGTATTTTCATCGAAAACATTTGGAATGAAAATAAGTAAACAATGTTTAAATTTTCTGAGGTCAGCACATTTTTCAGATGACAGCCCCAAAACCTTTCTATCGCTGTAAATTTCGATGAAGTCACCGAAATTTAAATAAGCTTAGGTTCTTTTATTACTTAGGGTGTATTAGTTTTAAGTAGGAAAAGTAAGTAGTGGTAGAATACACACTTAAAATCTGTAAGTATCCTCTACTGTTCTTCGAACATTAGTGTTTCTAGCGGTTCTGATGCGCTAGGGTTTTTTTGCTTCTGTTGCTTCCTGTATTTTGATGGATTCAGTCAGGAAACTAGGTGGATCTAAATCATTAGTATGGTCGTAAGCATTGGTGTTATTCATCTCGGGTAATAGATTTAAGCACGCCTGACGATGATAATTACCACAAACTGGTGAACAATCCAACCCAATTTTTCTGCAGCAGCATTTGAAGCTGCAGCCATTGGTGCAATTAGAAAAAATTGAATTTACCAAAATTTCTGCAGCAAGTGGAAGCAGGATTTGAATTGGTTCCGAATTGGTATCCCTGAACTTCCATACCGAATCTTCAGAAATGAGCTTGTTGTCTATCTTGGTAATAGACCCGATATAAAAGTTGCTGAGCAGCACTAGATGTTGACGGAAGAATAGATAGTTAAACAGGTTTTTTGAGCTGTGTAGATCTGATAAAAGCGGAATATCTGTGAGTATCAATAGATACTTCTTGTGATGGAGCTTCATATATACGCAGGAAAAAGCGAATTCCATCGTTAAAAGCTACCTCTGGAGAACCCTTTGTCTTACTAAAAATTTCAGCGTAGCTTATTAACTCCTCCTTTCTTTCAATTAATTTTACCTTTCTTAAAAATCGTTGAAGTATTATCGCAACCTGCCATTGGATGCAAAATAAAATATGAGCTTGACATTTTACATATAGGTTCAAAATTTGTGAAGAATACATTTTCGTCTCTATTTTTGATCTTTCAGGTTTCGAAAAATAGATGGTTTTATCAACAGAAGCACGTGCAATCAATATTACTAACAAGTCTATGTCTTCACTCACAACAATACAAGTTATTTTAGCAGATTCCTCGATTGCTGTTTCAATGATGAGAACATCAGCATCATTTTGAGCCTGTTTTGCACTGATATTAACAGCTTCACATTTTTGATACAGCATATAACTAATTCGATACTTGTTGTTGGCATTCGCAAGCGATTGTTCTTGACTTGTTGGAACAATCATGGGACCGACAAAGAGAATATTAGCGGGCTAAGAATTTTTCGCATATCGACGACGTTGATATGCAGCTTTAATACTTTTTTGATTATCGTTATAACCATCGAATGCAATTACGACATTATGACCATAATGAAAACAAGTGTCAAAACTTGCATCAAAAATTTTTTTTTATTCCATATAGAACAATGTAAAAGAATAAATTATTTTATTAATATATGTTACATTTGTGGTATCTAATTCAACATTTACCGATTCAAAGCATTTATAAATAGCCGTCTTTTGGTTTTTACGCATTCCATTCTCATTGAGGAGTAACAACAGTTGTGGAGCTAGTTCATACGGCAAAAGTTCTTGAAGTTAGGTGCCAAATCTTTTTGTAATACTTATGCGTTGAAATAGTAATAAAGAATCAATAGGTACTTGTTCATTATGAATTTTCATAGAACTGGACACTGTTAAAAGAGAAAGCACTCTATCAGCACGTTTTAGTTTAATGCTATCAAATTTTTGAGCAGTCATGCTTTTTAGTGGATATGAGACCAACTTCATAAGCACTAAGTATGCACTGTGTGCTGGTGTCTGATGAGAATCAGACACCAGCACACCACGAAACCACTTTGTCAAATAAAATTTTCTATGTAAATAAAATATTTTTCAATTTTAATCATCCCGCAAAAACAATACCCACTGACAGTTTATTTAATCACTTGATGTTGACATTATCTTCAGAATTTCTGAAAAAAAGATTATAACATTTTTCTCCATTTATCCTGAGTGTGGTAAATATGTTCATTTATATTTTTGTTTTTATGGGCCCCTGAAACATAGAAAAACAAACTCACAAATATTCCAAGTCGTAATCAAAGTCGGATAATATAAACATGCCATTGAGAGAGTGCGTACTGTGTGTTACAACTGTTTAGATCAATATATCCCAAAAACGGTTATCGTTACAAGAAAAATTTTTTTTGTAGGAAATTTATTAAGCTACAAATTCGTCATACATTGTTTTTCTGTAGCGATGACCGTTACTGAGATATTTGTGAAAGGTCACTTTTTGCGACCTTTGACCCCGTATAAAAAGTAACGAAGCACTCGGATCGATGGGGACTTTTGACATTTTGTTCAACACGCCAGTACTAAGGATCACACCAAAATCCCGCTTTCCCCTAATTTTTCCGAAGCACCATTTCCCTGGACTATTACGAGTGCAGATGATTACACTCATCTGTTGAGATCTTCGCGGGAGGCGTGCATTTCGGAGTCTGGTACTGAATTATACCCTCTGCTTTGTTTGTACCAGCTCCACAATCCAACTAATTTCCAATTAACTGTAAAATTGGTCGAAGCAATGTAGCAAAGCTGATTTAAAGTGCACGTCCGTCACGTACACACACGATTAAAAATTGTGTGGATCTGATATCCTGTTCAATTTACAGTCATGGTAACCATCAAAGTAGCACATATTAAATTGTATCTGATGCACCTTGCAATTACCAACTAAGTGAGCTGCGGCTCTGTACATAAATTCAGAAGATATTTGAAAGATTTTTTTCTGATCTTACAAAGAGTCAAGATAGTGCTACTTTGCTTACACAAACGACTCTGTAGTGGCATTAATTTTTCAGGTTTTAGGGATGAAAATGTGTAGTGATTTTAACTCTCAATCAAATCATATGAATCTCAAATGATGAAGATCTACATCCACTTTGTATCCCAACCGTGTGTCTAAAAAAAAGGTCCACATTAAGAATCAAAATAATTTAAACTAAATTTGGAAAGTTTAATGTTAAGACAGTAAGTTCGCCTAGAGCCGCTGTGACCATCACATTGTATTGATAATTAGGAGAATTTAAAAAAAAAAACAATTTTAATTAATAAAACAGCCGACAACCAGCCGACGAATTTACGATCAGCGCCAGACAATCAGGACAATGAGGAGGGTCAACGATAGGATTAATGAGGAAAAACCCGTGAGCGAGTGACAAAAGACCGGAAGATACACGTGGGAGAGCACATTCATCCGAAAGCAATTAAAGAATCCCCGCAGCCTACGACGAAACCTTCTTAAAATTGTTTTTTCTATTGTGATTACTTGTTTGGACTTGTTTTCATTTTGTATTGTTTTAATTACACAACATTGATTTTCCGCTTTTGCTACAAAACCCAAACAGATTCGAGAGAGAAAGTTCCTTATCAACCGGGATGAAAGGAAACGACCACCCAGAGCATGTCTCTGACAACGACGCTTGCGAATCGGACCTAGACTCCGACAATGAGTCAGGTGAGGAGAAAGAAGAGGAGCCTCTTAGAGAGAAGGATAGGACTAAATCTGAGCTTAAGGCCCAGATTAGCCAAATAAATCAACGAATGGCGGAAATCTTGCAACAACTGAAAGAAAACCAGAAAGAATTGACGGAACAGAGGAAACATAACGCCAAACTCTTCCGACTGAATCAGGAGCTAGTGTACCAGCTTTTGGGAGTAAATAGCTCTCTGCCATTGGCAGCGCCATCAAAACGGAAAAGAAAAGAGGAGCCAGCCAAAACCGCATCGAAACTGGGCGAGAGTGGAAACACGCCAATGGAAACTGAGACGGGAAAACAATTCGAGAGATAATTTTCCGTCCTGCAAACGCCACGAAAACAACACCTGTGGTCTTGGCAAAGTCAAACTCTCCTTGAAGTAGCAAAAAAGTGAACAAGAGAAAAATTAAACAGCCCAAGCGAAAAAGGATACATCCGCGACGAAATCAATTGTACCAATTATCAATCGGCAACCGGAAAACTGAGCTGAATTAACCAGAACAATTAAAGAGCTGAAAATTGTATATGAGACAGCAAAAAGAGTATACCAGGGAATACAGATTATCCCCCAAAACTCCACAGAAACACAAAAAAAAAATCACCAGGTTACTGATGTCAGAAAAATAGAAATCTACATCAATCTTCTGCTCGGAGAAAAGAATCTAAATCTAATCATTTGGGGTCTTCACGAGCTCACCCCAGCTAAAATAATGGTATACCTTGAAGAGCAAGGCTGTCATCCAATTGAGATGTTTTTCCTCAAACTGAGCTGAGAAACAATCCCTCAAGACTAGTTAAAGCCTTTCTTCTTAGGTAAGAAACGGACATATCTATATATATATATATATATATATATATATATATATATATATATATATATATATATATATATATATATATATATATATATATATATATATATATATATATATATATATATATATATATATATATATATATATATATATATATATATATATATATATATATATATATATTATATAATATTAAGGCAATATGTCATCTAATATGCAAAGTGGAAGCCCAAAAACCACGTGATGGACACTCGCCATGTCCTATGTGCCAACGATTTGGCCATGCAGCAAACAACTGCCACACACAAGCCAAATGCGTCAAATGTGATGAGATCCACCAGCACTCGGAATGCACCAAACCAAAAGACCCCGCCAGCTATGGAAGATGCCTGAAACATCCAAAAAAAATCTTGAGAAATCATTTGCGCAGGTCATTAAGAAGCAAACGCCTGCCATCATCACTAAGGCTAAGCCAACCAAATCACCCAGAACTCTAAAACCAACCCCACTCCTATAACAAAATACCCAGGTTCCAAATGCAGAATACATGACTTATATTTTCTCCAACATGCAGCAGCAATTTCAGTTCATTATGAAAAACATGATGGCGAAAATGGTGCAAGGTATGTTTTCTGCATTTCCAATTTCCAAAGCTCCCTCTAAAAAAATTCCAAAATGTGTGTCCCCAAACCATGTTTCAGTCCTCATATGGAATGTGAATTCAATAAGAAACAAACAGCAGAATTAATACAATTCCTCTTTGATTGCAAAGTTAACATAGCTCTCATACAAGAAACATTCCTTAAACCTGGGGATCATCTCCGTTTTCTTAACTATCGTTTCTATAGAAATGATAGACTCACTGACAGAGGAGGTGACACCACCATCCTCGTAAAAAGAAATATCAGCATTCATTATATCACTATCCCCAGCCAACTAGAGGCAACAGTAATCAAAATACGCACTCAGTCTTTTGAGTTTGTGGTAATTTCTGTTTGCAAACTCCCAAATTCACTCAATTTTACCTCGGATCTCTCTAAACTGTTTGACCAAGAAGGACCAGTCTTTATAGCAGGAGATCTAAATCCCTACCACCAAACCTGGGGGGCAGGAGTAGCAACAGTTCGTCAAAAAGTTCGTCATGATTAAACAGGTAAGCCCACATATTCCAAATGAGCCTACCCACTTTGAGATAACCAACCACCATACCACTGGACATAGGTCTTTCTTTAAACTTCCAGCACAATGTGCGGTTCATAGTACTGGGTGAACTCTCATCCGACCATAAGCCATTATTCTTTCTACTAGAAGAAGTCTACATTCACGATCCCCTGAAATTCAAAACAATAACTAACTGGCAGGCTTTTCAGAGCGCAATGGCGACCGAGATTCCCAAGCCATCACTTGAAACTGATAGCAATATCCAGAGAGCTATTGAAAATCTTTCAAAAAATTTAGCCCAGGTAAAGTAAGAATTCACCACAAAGACCCCAATAGAAGGCTATAACCAAGGGATATTAAAGATCTGATCCAAAAAAGATATCGAGTTGCGAGGAGAGCTAGATGCTCAAGAGACCCCAGCGCAAAACGGAAAGTGAGCCATCTCACAAACCATATCAGCCAACAGATCTCATTGTTCAAAAACGAGCAGTGGGAAAACTTTCTTCTAAGTATGATCAGGAGACAACAATTTCTGGAGAATAACGAAATATTTTAAACAGAAGTAAAAAGTAGCTTTAACGGCAATCCATGACCCTAATGGCCTCAAATACGACAACGAGGAAAAAGCAAAAGCTTTTGCAGACACATTAGAACTGCAATTCAAAGGGAACACAACAAATCCGGAGGAATATGACCATGAAGAAGAGATTGAAGAAAGAGCTGCCAACAATCCACCCCACGGACAAAGAAAAGATTAAACAATTGATAAAAGACTAAACAAACGTAAATCGCCAGGACTAGACACGGTAACAATTACTTGCCTCAGACACTTACCAGAAAACACAATCCAAGAGATAACAGACATTGCCAATGCGATTTTCTGAACAAAAAATTTTCTGAATCCCTGGAAAAAAGCTACTATTAGTGCGGTCCAAAAACCACACAAAGACCTCACCTTTCCGGAAAACTGAAGACCAATCAGTTTCTTATCCTCGATCAGGAAACTAGTTGAACGCCTAATACTTTCACGACTCGAAAAAGTAGTCACTAACAAATCTATTGCCCCAGAAGAATAATTTGGGTTCGAAGCGCACCACTCCGCCAAGCAGCAGCTAGCTAGAGTATCCCACCACATTATGACTGGATTTAACCAAAAAGACTTCATCAAATGACTTGTCATGTTCGACGTTGCCAAGTAATTTGATAAGGTCTGGCATACTGATTTAACGTTAAAATGTACGATTTTCATATTTCAAAGCCTCTTATACAATTGATTGGATCATCTGTTGAAGCCAGAACTTTTTCCGTTCGAATAAAACCACCTCTTTAGTACACGACTGATAGAAGCTGGAGTTCCGTAAGGTTCTCCACTCTCCCCACTGTTGTATACCATATACACTGCATACATCTCGGCAAGCTGAATTTATAGCCGCCAATATGTATCCAACAATACATAGGCACTCTGATTAATTACTTCCAGAAGTGAAAAATTCGTATCAACGCGGAAAAAACGGCAGCAGTCTTTGTGACGAGACGACGAAAACAGAACCCAAGCCAACTAACAGAAGACAACGAGCCCATAGAATGGGAAACGACAGCTAAATACCTGGGACTAACGTTTGACACAAGACTCTCTTGGAATACGCACATACAAAACAACCGAATCACTGTTAACGGAATACTGAACCAGCTGTCCTCATTACTTTTATCAAATAAGCTTAATATTAAGGACAGAGCCCTTATCTTTAAGCAGATCATCAGACCAACCATCACATTTGAAAGCACCATCTTCTACCAAACACATAAGGCAAACAAAAGACAGTTATAAACTTGATTACACCTGGCCTTGAGGAAATTAACAAGGGCACTCTGGTACATCAGAAACACTGACAAACACAAAGACTTACGAATACAAACAATAGATAAGTACATACGAGACAAAGCACTCAAACTGTTCGAAACAATCGACAGACATTCCAACAGTACCCTTGCTATCTTAAAATTTCTAGAACAGAGAGAAAACGATATCTACCTAAACTTACGAGCATTAGGATCATAAAGTGGTAGATCTATGAGGGAGCGATCAAGAGACTTGAATAAACTAGAGAGGAAAAGGAGAGCGCATGAACGCTCACTGAGAGAAGGGGAGTGCAAAGTGCAACTGGCACTAGCTCCAAAAATATACAATTACCAGTTTAATGTTAATTCCTTAAATTTTTTGTATGAAAAAATGCTAGAAAACTAAGAAATCATTTGAAATACTAAGAGTAAGTTAGTAGGTCAGTATATTTAATTTTTACAATGTTGCAGGATCGCCTAATATTTTGTATGCCACAATTATTAGTGACATCTTATCTTGTTCTAGGGCAAGCTAGATGGACGTTTTATAAACTGTTTAGGCTCGAAACCTTCATCTATCTCATTTTTTGACTCATAGTCTTGTTTTTAATAAAAACAACCTCATTAAGATGCATTATCAAACATAATGAACTTTGTACATCAGTGGCGGCTCGTGGTTTCGAGACTAAGGGAAGCACAAGCAAAATATATAAGCATATCATATAGATAAGCATACTTATGAAGCGCGTAGTAAACTATACCTTTTAAATACCGTGTCAAAAATCAATTAAGTATTTTAATGCTGACCATATTTGCAATAAAAGCTAGTGATTGATTGTCAACAGCTTCCTGCTCACTATGATCAAAAATCTCACAAAAGTCCAAGCTTATTATAGCATTTGAAAGCAAAAAAAATATTAATTTCATTAATTCTTTTTTTAAATTATAAAAAAAGTTAAGTTGGAAACATATTGCAGGCTAAATATATGGCGAAAGTTTTTTAATAGCTCGAAGTTGAGGATAGAATGCATCTTTTAGCAAATTAAATAGGCAATGCCACAATAAAAATTAATTTCTCATACAATTTGCAACAAAAGTGCCTAATATAGTTACCTTTTGCAAACAGTTAACTGAGCAAAATTATTGGTCTTGGTTGCTAAAACTCAATAAGATCCGCAATGAAAATGATTACCGCAGTAAATACTCTATGGCACAATCACATCAATTTTGATTTTCCACTTTAAAATCCATATTAAACGGGTAAATATTAACTTTTCGGAACAGAATCTATTCAATACGCTCTCACTTTAACGAGCTTCATGTTATAATTTACTTTAAAATCTCTTCTTTTAACCGACCGTATTAATACATACTGACAATACAAAAAATACACGTCAAATTGTGATACGCAACGAAGATACGTTTGTCGTATCCACTGATACGCAATGGTGATACGATACGCGAAAATGATACATATGGATACATACCTTTCTGTTATGTTACTGTTCCCCTTCTTGATTTTTCTGTAGATTCTCTTCTGCTCCTCTTCTTACGAGCCGTTCCCCTTACGAATTGAAGCATTTTCTGCTTTGTTCACATGTACACATGTACGGTGCAAGCTATTGTGATGTTCATGTGGGGAATAGAATAGTAAAGGTATGTATCCATATGTATCATTTTCGCGTATCGTGTCACCATTGCGTACCAGTGGATACGACAAACGTATCTTCCTTGCGTATCAAAATTTTATACAAAGAAATGCAACGAACTCCATCGGTCATTTGGCGGTTTTTTGCCGTCGCATCAAAGAGATGATACGATACGAAGTGAAGTCATGTGTGGACACGTTGCGTTGTACACTATAGATTAGTGAATAAAAGCGTTGCAGCTGCGTATCGAGCTTTTTGCAACGGATCGTATTGATGATACATGGAGTATTGAGTAGTGTGGACACCGTATCTGCTTAGCGAATGATACGCAACAGGGATACGATACGGAATAAATGCAGCATATGGATACCTACCTTTAAATCAAATTTCTAATGATTTTGGATTTGCCCACAATACACACACTTCTCCTCTGGGTAGGCGCATAAATTTATTTTAATATGTAATCTTCCAGGCGAATACAAACATTTGAACCGCAAGCGAATACATTTTTATGTGACTATACTTGAGTGCCATAATGTATTGTCAAACGCCCCCACTTAGCACTCACTTTCAGTTCTTTCTTATAATATTTCAAAGGTGCATGGTGCCTTAACCATATAATGATATGCCTACTGTGAGCGTCAAAAGTGAGTGCACACCTTTCAAATTTGTTTTTCAGCTTCAATAAAAAATAAATAACCGATTGATAAATATTTCTGATTGAGTAATATTCAGCCTTTATTTGTTAAACACGATACACAAAAAAAAATCAATTCCATTTATTAAATAACAAAAAAATTTACAGAGGAACAAAAACAAAAAGTCAATGAAATATGAATCAAAAGTAAGTGCACACGTGCTCAAACGTTGCTAGATTCTAGCTGTAAAGAAAGTCACGGATCTTTTACTATTATGTGCCAAATAGATATTGGCCGAGCCCAGGCGAGCCGAGTGTGTGGACGGTCCAGACAAGCGACTTTGACAGGTGTCAGAGGCGCTCGTCCGCTTTCCGATCGGAATGGATGTTGAGCACGAGTCAAAGCGATCTCGGGCGAACTGTCAAATGCCGTCCACATGTTGGCGGTCTCGTCTGACTTCGGCTCGCCTGGGCTCGGCCAATATCTATTTGGCACATAAGAGAATAAAACTTTTATTTAATTTCTAGGAAACAGCAATCAGTAAAGTCATTTTTGAAGGAGTAAGTTTGATTTAAAACGTGCTAGAAGAAAGGTGTGAAAATTAAGAAAGAAAGTGAGCCGGAAAAAACGAAAAATTATAGTGAATTGGCATTGTGATGGTAAAAGTTTACGGGAAATTGGAAAAATGGTAAAAAGACCACACAGTGCAGTTAAAAAAAATTATTGACAAAGACAATAAATTCAAAATATTGGACAATTTTAAAAGATCTGGACGGCCATGAAAATTAAATAGAAAAGAAATAAGAAATATAGTGAAAGAAGTTAAGGGTAATCCGAGTTCAAGTGCAGCAAAAATAGCTGAAAATTATTCCGCGACACACAATCAATCCGTTTCAGCCTCCACCGTTCGAAGAATATTGAATGAACATGGGTTACATGGCAGAACACAACGAAGGAAGCCGTTTATTTCTAAAGTGAATAAGAAAAAACGCAAATATTATGCTAAAAAATATAGAAACTGTACTTATAATTATTGGAAAAACGATTTATTCTCTGATAAAAGTAAGTTTTAAATATTTGGCGGGCATACAAATAAAAAACGTAAGCGAACTAAAAATACTGAGTTTCATGAAAAATTGTTTCCGGCACAGTGAAGCATGGCGGAGGATCTGTTATGGTTTGGGGGTGTATGGCAGCATCGGGAGTTGAAAACCTTGAATTTATTGATAGTACAATAGATAAGCAAGACTATCTCAACATTTTGCAGCGAAATATGGGTGACAGTGTTGCGAAATTGGAATTGCCTAGGACGTTGATCTTGCAACAAGATAACGATCCTAAGCACACTTCCTATATAGTAAGGTTGTGGTTGCTTTATAGAACTCCCAAGGTATTGGATTATCCCCCCCAATCCCCACTCCTTAACTCCATTGAGCATTTATGGGATTATTTAGACAGAAAAATTCGGCAACGTCTAATCACAAGCAAGGAAAGTTTGAAAAAGGCTCTTATGGAAGAATGGGATAATATACCAGCAGAATTTACCAGAAAATTAGTAGAATCCATGCCTAGAAGACTGGAAGCTGTTTTAAAAGCAAAGAGCGGTCAAACCAAATAGTAGTTTTTCTTAAAATTATTATATGAGATTTTCTTATATGAAGTGTGCACTTACCTTTGATTCGTATTTCGGTGACTTTTTGCTTTTGCTGTTCTGTAAATTTTTTGTTACTGAATATATGAAACTGATTTTTTTAGTATATTGTTTTTAACAAATGAAGGTTTAATATTCCTCAATCAGAAATATTTTTCAATCGGTATTTTGTTTTTGATTGAAGCTCAAAAAAAATTCGGAAGGTGTGCACTCACTTTTTATGCTCATGGTATATCATTGTATGAGATACGCATCAAAGTTGGTAAAAGCTGTTAAATTTGTTTAAGTATTTATTTACTTGTGTCAAGGACGAGCCTGGAGATACGAATACATATAAAATAATACCCTCCGAATAGAAAGGAAAGTGCATGACAAACACAATTTCCTAATTAATATTATTTATTTACGAGCAGCATTAAACGAAAGAACAAGAGAGCAGTGAGTTTGACATGGCGTCTCTTTGAATCTACTTCATTGATACAACAGTACTCGCGGCACACTGCCGCAAACGTCAAGAACAAACCCATTTACTCTCCCGAATGAATAATTTTTTTCAAGATCAAATGCACGGTTGACAGAATTTTTCCCTCTAGTTTATTTGCTTATTATCATATCTTATCATTTTTTGGCTGAGATTCAACTTGCTTACACAAGCAACAGCCACATCCAGCAAGGTCGTTGACAGTAAGAGGATTGAAGTGCAGCAATCTAGGGAAATGAGCTTTGCTCGTGACCGGCTGGACCATCCGGCTGTCAACGAAATGACATAAACACACAACAATACAGCGACAATATCGCATAACAATGAGACCGGCTTTTTAGTCTCTACTGCTTCCGTTACAAAGGTTCTTTGTGTCAGGGCTTGCCACGTAGTTTTGCTCGACGCACCAGCCTGTCTAGCGGGGCATGTCCTGTTTGAAAATCAAAATAAAAACAGATAATGAACCCACTTGTGCCTAATGTAATGGTTACGGTTGTCGCTGGTGGGTGAGTTTTGCGTTTGATCCTTGCCATTGCGACTCCACGTTGACTTTTTTTTCGTAGTATCCTGAATCGAATGTCATCTGCAGATGGGAACATTTCAGCACTCGGTATTGTTTCATTACACGTTGTATGCTTGTGATGTGTAACATTTGCAGTTACGGTAGCTATTATCAGATGGGAAAAATAATATGATGGATGCATGAGGTTATGGCATCCATATTAAAATGAAAAAAAAACTAGTGAAAGGAAACCGCTGAAGGTATTGATTCTTTACAAACCGCAATGGGATTAGTACGGGAAAAAAGTATTTTTTGGGGAACAAAGTAATGGCAATCTGATTTTAAAAGTTCTTGACTTTCAAGTTTAATTCGCTTATTGATAATTCAAATCACTCAAACAAAAGTTCAACTAACTATTCGTAGATTTTTTTGTACTGAAAGCTCAAAGTCTGCGAATACTTTTTTTATTGATTATTACTAGGGGGCTTCGCCCCCTGCTCGTTTCGCTCACCAACCCCCAGACCATTTACGATTTTAAATTGTACATTTTACTGGACGTATGTACTAACGCCGTACGAAAATCAATAAAAGTTCACAGTCGCAGTACATATATATACATATATAAATATATATATATATATATATATATGTATATATATATATATATACATATGTATATATATATATATATATATATATATATATATATATATATATATATATATATATATATATATATATATATATATACATATGTATATATATATATATATATATATATATATATATATATATATATATATATATATATACATATATATACATATATGTATATATATATATATATATATATATATATATATATATATATATATATATATATATATATATATATATATATATATATATATATATACGTCGGATTTCGTACTTTTATGTGTCTACTATAAGAGAAAAATAAAAATATAATCCGACCAAATTTCCAAAACTTTTTTTATTAATGGAGAGATATATATATATATATTTTATATTGCGTCATCAGCTGAATAGGAAAAATAGCATGCAATATATGATTGTGATGTGTTAAGGGAGTTGTAAGGGCTTTAGCGCGAGAAAAGCGCTTTTTTTGCGACGTTGTTTTTTTAGAATTATGGATAGAGCAATTTATTTAAACCTTTTGTAAACTATTAATTATCATTTCAATAACATTGTGTAATTTTTTGATGTGAAAATATTGACAAACAAAACCGGTGTCAAACGTTTTTCAAGAAAGTTTTTGTAAAAAGACGATTTGCGGTGTTCATTGTATCTCAGCTGAAAATTACCGGAAATCAAAGAACATTAAAATCTCAGAGTACTAATATATGTAGAGATGGCATTCCGCTGACAGCTCCAGAAGATTCTTAATAAACGCTGTGAAGCTCACTAGCACACCTTCAATCGCTCGTACGTATATATCCATATGTGACGTCATACAAAATATCCCTTACTTTTCAAATCCATCTTCGCAAAAAAAACACAAGTCTACAATACATCAAATTACATTAAAGAATATGTCCTACCCATATTAATTTTTTGAACAAACATTGTGCACTACCCTGTTTAGGTGTTACATGGTGCTGCCACAGCTAAAATCAATGGAGGAATTGTGTGGCTATAATGGTCCGAGTGGGGTTATAAATTTTCCAGACAAATCGATAGCATTCTGTAGGTAATATATTTATATATATGTAAGGAATGAAAATGAGCCTGAGGTGAAATAACGCAAGTTCATTTTGCGAGAGATTTGACATTTTGTTTCGTCCCGTGAAAAAACTAACACAAGGCTTATACATGTATTTATTTATATATTTATATATATAATATATATGTATATATATATATATGTATGTATATATATATATATATACTTAGTCCTGCCATAAGTTCTGTCACATAGTTTCTCACATTGGCAACAACTTTATTTTATGAGTGACATTTCAATATCGGCCAGTTTTATAAACGTCATAATGTTGTTGACAGTTCGTCGTCAACGTCAAACGTCATAATGTTGTTGTTCGTTAACGTGTGAAGATGGAATGGGGTGTAATAGAAAACCGAATTGCAGTGATTGCACTACATAAGTGTGGAAAATCCGCGAGTGAAATTTTCAATTTGTTGTGCCCGTTAAAAATAACGCAAAGATTTGTGTATCGTGCGATCCAGAGATATAACGAGATCCAGACTATTGAAGATCGACCTCGTTCTGGACGTCCGCGTGATGTACGTTCTTCTGCTGCCATCAAAGCGGTCGAGAGTCGAATTCGTCGAAATCCGCTTCGTAAACAACGAATCATGGCTCGAGAGATGAACATCTCCACCCGAAGTATGTCTCGCATCAGTGTTGCCAATTTAGCTATTTTGTAGCTAGATTTAGCTACAAAAAGATCCTGTTTAGCTACGTAATTTTTCATTTAGCTATTGGCTACAAATTTAGCTACAAATTTATAGATTATAGATAATTTAAATTTTTGCTTTGATTGCATTAACTTACACTAGTTTATTAATATTTAAAACACTCAGTGTTTAAAAATAATTTCCTCAAATTCTAAGGTAATCGCCAATGCTTTGGGTAGTACAATAGTACTACTACTATGTATTATGTCTTTCTAGGCATAGAACAATAATAATCTTTTACGAACAGTTTTATTTCTTTTGTTCGGTGCGAAGAAAAACCGTGAGTTTTAACTCATTAGGAATAAACTAAAATAGCTAAGATAAACAAAATATGTTTAACATAGAATACACATTATCTGCCTAAGTTTGAAGACAAGAACCAAAAAATTCAGGCGTAGACATAAAATTGAAATAAAACGTAGACAAAGTGTTCGCACAAAACTCTAGAAGACATTAGAAATTGTGCTCAGTAGTAAAATCAAACGTTAGAATTGTGCTAGCTAGTTATATCTTTTTGTAATGTAAGATATGTATATGTATTTAAATAAAACTCGAGTTTCGATTCTATTCGTTTTTATTCCTTCGACAATTCCAAGTAGACTGACTCAATCGTCTACGTACATTCAAAATGTCAATTATCTTAGCTTACTGTTTAATTAAGTTTATTTAGAACATAATTCAGTGTTGAGTGTTTATAATAGTTAATTCAGTGTTGAGTGTTTATAATAGTCAATTCAGTGTTGAGTGTTTATAATAGTTAATTCAGTGTTGAGTGTTTATAATACCATACAATTGTGTAGGTGTCATATACATAACTTCTCCCCCTCACACTTAGAATTCTCCTGAATTCTATTTTCTACATCAAATTTTACAATTCTTTGCTTTTTTTTTTTTAATATACAATGTTTGTTTAAACTAAGTTCATTTAATGACCTATTATTAAACATAAATATAAGTTTTCCAAAAATAAATTTCTTTGTTGTTGATTTTTTTTTAAAAAAAATCAGTGAAGCTAATTACAATTTTTCTTTCTAATATGAGAACTTTATCAAAATTATCAATCAGCATTCTGATCTTTTGTTTGTTTTTATTTTCTCTTCTGACAGCCATTTGTATCTTACAAATTTAGGTTTTCAAATATTAACAATCTATAAACTTTTGCTTTTTTTCATAAGTAATTCTGTATTGCATCGTCTTTGTTGTTAACATTCGGTCACATATTTGCAAAATTGATTTTTTTTTTTTTTTTATTAAAGTACGTTTTAAGCTAATTAATATATTTTACTTTATGTCTCGCTCATAAATTCCTCCTAAAGTAATGCATTTCATTCACATTTTCAATGTATGTAAAAAGTACTCGATTGCGTATTGTGTGAGTGTCTACTATGTCAATCAAGCCTCTCCTAGGTCTGTCGTTCATTTTTTTTTTTTATATTAGAGTCTGTACTTTATTTGTCGAATGTCTTAATTCTGTTTTTAGTAGATACTTGTGTTGTTGTCATCACTATGATTATTGTGTCAAAAAGGTACAAATTTTAATGTAAAGTAAAGTAATATTTAAATGAAACTAACTGTTAGTATGAACACAAGTTTGTTTATATTTTTAGTTTTCCCTGAACTATTTCTAAGATCATTCTTTCCCTGAAATATGGTATATCTACTTGTGTAAATGTTGGGTTACAATTTCTTGTGAGGCATTCAGCTATCATACAGCAGAAAACTCCACAATCGCTCCCATTACTTTGCCTTGGACAATTATTAGCACTTTCTTTAATGAATGCTTCTGTAACAAACGGTATTCCCTTTTTATCTAAGGATTCTTCTTTTAAATAGTTCTCTAATGTATTAAGAAGTTGTGGATTATTATTTCCTAAAGAGTCGTAATATTTTATAGTTTTGTTCCTTAAATCAATTACCGCTAGGCACCAATGTGTACCATTGACATGAACAGGAATTAATATAAGATCATATGCAAAAATATCCGCATTTTTCGTCCAATTTTTCACTGTTTTATAGCCTAAACGTAATAAAGTTGGAACAAAGAAAGTATTCATAGTAAAAACCTTCGGGAATTCATGAATTGAATAGATGTTGATTTGCTGTTGATTGCGTTCTACTAAAAGGTTTAAGTAAAAGTTTATAATATTGTCATTTAACCATGATGAGCCCACTAGACTATTTATATCTTGACGTGTTAGAGTTAAATTAAATTTTGATATTAAAATTTCTTCCTGTGATTCCCCATTTGTAGCCTTATTAATTACTTTTCTTTCTTCTTTGGTAATAGGGTCCATTGAGTTTGTAGCCTTGTCAATCACTTTTCTTTCTTCTTTCGTAATAGGGTCCATTGAGTTTCCTTTGCAATCCACAGACTTACGTATCCTCTTAATATTGACTGGATGAACATTTTTTAGCTTTGATTTTCGATATTTAGGTAATTGTTTGAGTCTCGTCGCTTTGTAATTTTTTATAAAGCCTGTTGTACGTGTTTCAAAATATTCTTCTCGTTTTACATTTTGTTTTGCTAGCATTTTGTTTTTAGTGTCGATCAAATTTTTTTTTATTTGTTCAAGATTTACTTTTCGATTCTGCACTTCGCATGGTGTGCACTTAATAGATGAATGGTACCTCTGATTATAATTTCTTAATGCCTGTTGTAGTATTCGTTTCGGTGCGAATTTTGTCTTTCCAAAAGTAAGAATCCTAAATTTTTCAGCTATTGTGCTGTGTAATTTTTCTATGTCAGCAATGCCAGTGTGGCTATGAGGCTTTGTCATGTGATGAATAATACCTTCATTTTGAAAATATTCTTTGATTCGAATCGCATTAAACTCATTACCTGAAACTATTTTGTTTGGTTTTCCAAATTTCGTAAAATGCTCTTCAAGAGTTTCTATTATTGTGAGATGGTTTCTGTCAGGTAAATAATATGCTGTGCCAAATTTCGAAAACGTATCAATACAAGTGAGGAAACAATATTTCATTATAAAATACATGTCGATATGGATTATTTGATTTACATCCGTAGCTGTTTCCGTTAGCTGAAATTTCGGTTTGATAGGCCGTCGCTCGTATTTAACTTCCTGACACACATCGCACTGATTTATTACTAGTTGTATCAACTCTTGTAATTTCGGATAGTAGATTTTGTTTTTAAGCATTTGGAAAGTTTCTTGTATGCCTGAGTGAGAACTTTCTCTGACATGATAAAGCGATATCTGTTTTATTGCCTCAACTTCTGTGTGAATATCTTGTGCTCTGAATGAGCATCTTGCAAATTTAATTTGCCTGTCGTTTGAAAACATTTGTCTAATATGTTCCTGTACTACATTATATTGACTATCCGATAGCTCTGTGTATATTCCAGTTATGCCCTTCTTGATATACCTTCTTAAGATATCACGTAAATTTCTAAAGTCGTGTTCGGATATGTATATTATTCTTTTTCCATGCATTATCTCTATTTCTTGTGTCTTATTATTTGTTAAAATTAACTGTGTTTTATATTTGTTTACAATTTCTGACTTTATTGGGATATAATCCAAAAGTTCTTCCTCCGCTGAATGCTTAGTCGCCATGGTAGAATTTATATCCTCTTCGACGTTGAGTAAAATTCCTAAATCTGAATATGCTTGAGTCTCTTTTTCCAATTCATCTGATACCGTTTTGTCTTCTCCCGTTTGCTTGATTCTACTTAAAAAATCTGCTACACGGTTCTCTTTTCCCTTGAGATACTCTATTTCATACTGATATTCGCCTAGTTTGGTAAGCCACCGTTGATGTCGAGGTGAGAGATCTTTACCTTGATATTTGGCGTTCAAGTATTTAATTGGCTGGTGATCCGTATATATCTTAAATTTGCTTCCATAGAGGTATGGTCGGAAATAGTGGATCGACCACATGATGGCCAAGAACTCTTTGTCTATAGCCGAAAAGTTTCTTTCATGTTTTCTCAGTGTCCTGGATGCAAAACATACCGGGTGACCATCTTGCGACAACACGGCGCCTATCGCGTAATTCGACGCATCCGTGGTTAAGTGAAACTGTTTTTTATAATCTGGAAATTTTAAAATTGGTGGCGAGATAACTAAGTTTTTCAGTTTTTCAAACGCTTCAATGTAATTTGGGTCTTTGATGTTGAGCTTAGCTCCTTTCTGCAAATACTTTGTGATTGGTTGGGCCACCTTTGCGTAATCTTTAATGAATTTCCGGTAATAACCAGTAAGTCCAAGAAAACTTTTTATTTGTTTTTCCGTTTTTGGTATTACCAGGGACTGAATAACACTAATTTTTTCCAGGTTTGGTTTCAATCCTTCATTTGTGACTACATGCCCAAGAAAACCAGTTTCTTTCTTTATGAAATTGCATTTGTTTATTTGCACTTTTAGTTTGTGACTCTCTAAAACTTTGAAGATATCTGTAATAGCCTTTACATGTTCCTTTAAGGAAGTGCTAAAAATCAAAATGTCGTCAAGGTAGACAACGCAAGTTTTGTTTATAAAATCCCGTAAAATCTCATTCATGAGACGTTGGAACGTTGCCGGGGCGTTTTTGAGCCCAAACGGCATACGTACAAATTCGTAAAGACCATGTGGCGTTACGAAAGCAGTTTTTTTCCTATCTTCTTCTTTCACTAAGATCTGATGATAGCCTTTCGCCAGATCTAGGGTTGTGAAATATTGTGAATTTCCTAGTTTACCTAATATTGAATCTATGTTAGGTAAGGGAAATTTGTCATCGATTGTGACTTCGTTTAGCTTACGATAGTCGATGACTAATCTGAATTTTCTTTTCCCCGAATTATCAATTTTCTTTGGAATAATTATCAGCGGGCTTGAGTACTTCGAATTGCTCTGCCTTATTATTCCCTGTTTTTCCATATCCCTAACTTGCCTACGCACTTCTTCTTCGTGTTTAGGAGGGTACCTATATAACTTAGAGTTTATTTGCCGATCTGTGGTGGTTGGGATTTCGTGTTCTATACTGGGTGTACTTGTGAGTTGATCTCCTTCTTTGAAGAATATAGCTTCAAATCTGTTAATTATTTTTATTACTTCCCGATATTCTTCGCTGTTCAAATGATCTAATTTGAGGTGGTTCATGTAATCATTTTCGATTTGTTCTAACGTATATATTTGATTAATGATGTATGGATTATTCAAAAAATTTATTAATTGACCGTTAAGAGATATTGTTTGGTTTTCGAGATCAATCACAGTGCTTAGTTTGTCCAACAAATCAACACCAATAATAAAATTATATTTCCTGTTTGCCAGGTTTCTAACTTTCCACCTTATTTTCGCTTCAGCTGGTATTTTAAATTCTAATGGGGCAGGTGTATGTACTTCATAATTTACACAATCTTTTCCTGTTATTGTAGAGAAATATAGAGGTTTGATTTTGATTTTTTCAAACTCTTTCAGATTCTCGTCAATGATGCTAAACGAGGATCCCGTATCTATTAATGCTGTGTATTTTATAGAGTTAATAGTGAAATTAATTAGTGGCAGGTCGTCCGAGGCTAGTTTAGAAAAAACGTTGCCTGTTCTGACTGCACTGGACTACCACTAACATGATTTGACTCTACGTGATCATTTTGTCTATCGTTCCTTTGGAACTGATCATTATTGAAATTTCGATACGAATTTCTTTTACTTTCGTACCCCATATGCTTCTGCACATTATCTACTTCCATAGGCTCTACACCCTGTTGCCTATATTGCCCAGAATTTTCCCAAAAATTTCTTTTGTGCTGGTTGGGATTTTTAAGTGAATACCTAGTTTGATGACTGAAACCAATATTTCCCGAATTTTTAGAACGATTAGTTTGATGACTGAAACCAATATTTCCCGAATTTTTAAAACGATTAGTTTGATGTTGATTTGGTTTATTCGGTTCTGAATATTGACCTTGTTGGTGTCTGTTTTGGTCGTCACGTCTGTTTCGTTCCCAATTCCGGTCTGTTTGGTGTTTGTACTGTCTGTAATTATATCCGTTTTGTTTGTAAAATCTGTCTTGTTCTTCAAATTCTTTATGTTGGTGGTGTTTATTTCGTGAAAAATTATTTGCTTTTGAAAAACTATTTACTTTTTGTTGTCTGTATTCTTGTCTGATGCAACTGTTTTCGAATCTTCTACTACCCATAATTTTCAACACTTCTTCTAATTCACAAATTTCATATATCTTATCCAAGAGAACACCTTGGGTCATTTCTTTAATCGTATTTATAAGCAAAGAATCAACATTACTTAGATCTATATGCAAATTATTCGAATAATATATAATTAATTCATCGGATTTACATTTAATTTTTTCTACTTCTACTGCAAGCTCACTCACTGTGTTGGCTTTCAAGCTGCTAATCCATTTGTAGATGTCCGATGGCTCCATATCGGGTTTAAATCTCCGTTTGAGTTTTTCTTTTATCGAATTCCAATTATCTGGCTGCTGTATGTTTATAATAACATCCTTTGCTTCTCCCTGTATTCTTTCAAAATATATATTTCTCGTTGCAGTTTTTCTTAGTTCTTCGCTCTCAATCGTTTGTAGAAAAAATTCTACGCTTCGTATAAATGCGTTTATTGATACTGCTCCATTGCCCGTAAATATACTCATATGTTGTATGGTTTTTAGTACGTTATTTTGTGTTGCAGCTTGTTGGGTCGTTGCTCGTATTAACGCTTCTCCTACTACCCGTAACTGACTTTCCCTTTCTGCTAACTCACGTTGTAATAATTCTATTTGTTGTTCCATTTCAAAATTTTTAATTTCTACTTTTCTTATTATGTTATATTCTTCACTCCTCTTTTCTTTTCTATTATTCATTCATTATTTATTAGTGATAACAACTAATAAAAAAAATTTTTTGTTGTTTTTTTTTTTTTTTTATGTTTAGGATCTTGTCCTCACTGTTCGGATTTTCAGCTCCGGAGGGCTTTTGTTATTATTGTTGGTAACAACTAGTGATATATATTTTTTTTTTTTTTTTTTTTTTTTTTTTTTTTTTTTTTTTTTTTTTTTTAGGATCTTGTCCTCACTGTTCGGATTTTCAGCTCCGGAGGGCTTTTGTTATTATTGTTGGTAACAACTAGTGATATATTTTTTTTTTTTTTTTTTTTTTTTTTTTTTTGTGTTTAATGTTATTTTTTATATTTAAAGTTTCTCTTGGAATCTTCGATAAATCCTGCTTCAACTATCCTAATAGTACATTCATTCCCAAATCGCATTCGCTTATAGATATATTAAAAATTCGACTCGTTACTGTAATCCAGCTGAGAAAACTTTCTGTTTACTTAACTTTCTTTTCGTGTTTCTTTTTCACTAAATCTTCATTGTCAATTTCTTGCGATTGCTCATCATCTTTTTCTCTTTTTTTTTTTTTCAGTTTATAATTGCAAACAAAAATACTTACTGTGTGTATTTCTCAATATGAGCCTTCGAAAACGTAAATCTGCTTCTCACTCCTTGCGTAAATTTTTCGCGAAAGGAAGCGAACAACGAGTTGAACTGAACTTGATAAGTCCGACCGAAAATGTTGATTTCAATTTCTAACCGGAAATCTTTTCGAGTCGCGAGATAGAGAGAGAGATCACTTCTTGTTCACTTTTTAATTAAATCACTTTTATCACAATTTGTATCTATTTCTATCTATCACTATCACAGTCTGTATATTTCTACATTTTGCAAATTTTCTTAATTGAAGAGCATTCGCCGCTCAAAGTTTCATTCTTCGATCACACTTTTATCTCCACCAATGACAAACGGTTTGTCGAAACTTTTCACTAATTATTATTATTTTATTTTATTTTTTTTTTTTTTTTTATAGAGCAAGATAACCTAGCAGCCTCACCAGGTCTTTTAAGCCGACTTTTGGCTTCGTGTTCGGACTCTTGCATTGTTTTTATTATTATATATATAAAAAATTATTTGCCCGAGATTCGTATCCGACTGCGCCAGTTATATCTTTTTGTAATGTAAGATATGTATATGTATTTAAATAAAACTCGAGTTTCGATTCTATTCGTTTTTATTCCTTCGGCAATTCCAAGTAGACTGACTCAATCGTCTACGTACATTCAAAATGTCAATTATCTTAGCTTACTGTTTAATTAAGTTTATTTAGAACATAATTCAGTGTTGAGTGTTTATAATAGTTAATTCAGTGTTGAGTGTTTATAATACCATACAATTGTGTAGGTGTCATATACATAACTAGCTATGTTTTTTTTCATTTTGTAGAGTTTTTCAACACAGCGAAAAATAAAGACTATATTTTCTGAGTTGGGGGCAGTTTGTTTCCATACTTCACATCGGATTTGAAGGCAGATTTTGATAACTGTATTTCCAGTATTTTAATTGACGAGTCTACGGACATTTGAGTGATATTTAGCAAAAATTTATAACAATTTACTTGAAAGAGCTAGAAAGGGGAGCTGTTGAAAGTATTATTACTGCCATAAACACGTGCTTAGCAAACTACATCCTAAATATTACAAATATGACAGACAAAGCAGGTGTTATGGTAGGAGTCAATAACGGTGTATTTAAAAAATTAAGTCGTCAAAATCCTTTTTTAATATTAATAAGATGAGCTTGTCAGTCCGTTCAGGTTTCAGTTTCTGCAGCTTGAGGATCGTTTCTTCCCCAAACCTTAAAGTTTTTACCTGCAGAAATTTATAATTGGTTCTCTAAATTCCTCTGAAGATGATACGGAGTTCGTAAACGAGGTGGTTGTCAATAACGGGATCAGTATCAAGGATCATTAACCAATAACTATGGCTAAAACTCCACTTCAGCATAGTCCAAACATCAGAAGAATGATATTTAGCAAAAATGATTTACTTGGAGTATAACAATCAAAAACCTTTTATATCTACTATTTCTTCAACCCATTTTAAAGGATGAATAAAAAATAGAATAGAATTCTGTTGAACTTAATAAGCTCTCCAACGATTTTTATACTCTTTTATACTGTTAAATTAATAAACTACTCATAATACAATGTACATCCAATATTTTTCCATATCAATTATACATATTAGCTTAATAAAACTGTTTTCCAGAACCTTGAGTTTTTTATTGTTGAATTTAGCTACACTTTTTAGCTACAAAGTGAACATTTTAGCTATTTTTAGCTATTTTTCCCTTCAAATCTAGCTACAACGGCTGGAAAAAAGTTGGCAACACTGTCTCGCATCATAAAATCGGACCTCGGGGTGAGTGCCTTTCGACGATCAACGGGACATTTGCTGACTGAGCAGTTGAAGCAAATTAGGAGCACCAGATCGAAAGAGCTCCTTCGGCGGTATGGCAGCAACAAACATCGAGAAATTTTATTTACCGATGAAAAAATTTTTACGGTGGAGGAACATTTCAACCGCCAAAATGATAAGGTGTATGCCCACAGCTCCAGAGAAGCCCGAGAAGTTGCCACTAGGGTACAGCGAGGACATCATCCAGCATCAGTCATGGTATGGTGGGGTGTCAGCTACGAAGGGGTCACCGAGCTTCATTTTTGCGAAAAAGGCGTAAAAACTGCAGCGAAAAATTATCAAATGGACATCCTGGAGGGATGTGTGAAGCCGCTGAACTCTACGCTATTCAACAACCGACATTGGGTTTTCCAGCAAGATTCTGCGCCAGCCCACAAAGCTCGAACCACACAAGCGTGGTTGGAAACCAATATTCCAGAGTTTATAAGGGCGACGGAATGGGCTTCTGGGAGCCCAGATTTGAATCCCCTGGACTACAAACTGTGGGCGGAGTTAGAGTCCATGGTGTGCACGAGACGACACCCAAATATCGAGAGCCTTAAGCGATCTTTGACAGAAGCAGTAGCTAATTTTCCGCTAGAAACAGTGCTAACTGCTATCGATGACTGGCCCAACAGATTAAAGAGCTGTGTAAAGGCTAAAGGCGGCCACTTTGAATAATTTGTTGCTTATTTCACTTCCATTAGTATGCCAAAATAAAATATATTTTCCTTTGTCAAAAACTCTTTTTCATTTATACAAAAATTGCCCATATACGTGTGACAGAACTTATGGCACGACTATGTATATATATATATATATATATATATATATATATATATATATATATATATATATATATATATATATATATATATATATATATATATATATATATATATATATATATATATATATATATATATATATATATATATATATATATATATATATATATGTAAATTAACTTAAATATATGCATTATGCATATGGTTGAGAGTTTTATCGCTTTTCACCGTGAATAAATTTCAAATAACAATAAAAATCTACGACATAGCACGCTACTTCTGTATGCCTTAAAATATTTTTTAATAGACCTAGTTTATGCGAGATCCCAATTTAATCCCGATTTGGGATTGTTCCAGTCACAACATCGTATAAACGGTCAAATTCGGATTTGTTATCAATTATCCTTTTAGTGAAATTCATACTTAATTTGGAACGAAGCCTCAGAACAAACAAGAACGAGTTAGTAAAATGTTCAGCTATCGCTACATGTCTCTCCATGTCCTTTCTTGGCTTCATCGTACGTTAACTGAAATGTTCAACGTAGCCTAAACTTCCTATCTTGCCACATTTATGCAGTACAGTTTATATGTGCGTGTAAGCTATTCCGCAAAACAAGTTTCTATGGATATACGCAATTCGAATTTCGGAAAATCCAAATTCCAATTTTTCCCGTTTATACGAGGCGATATTTGGGATAATCCCGAATCGGGATTAAATTGGTATCTCGCATAAACTAAGTCATGTACACATTTATTTCGCACATGATTGGTTAAAAAGTTTCGAGCTGGCTAAATTATGGTCTTGCTATTACTTATATCTGCAGTAATCTTTAAGGCGTCATTTAGTACGTTTTAGCTAGAGTTGGGTCGTACACGGATTTTCACATACTAGGAATTCCTAGTTCGAGTAAAAAAAATACATGTTCCAAATACCTGTCCGAAAAATACTAGCTAGTATTTTTTGAAATATGTACATATATACACACACAAGTACATGCGATTTGCATTGATGTAATGAAACGGTATGATATGCCCTCCCCCATCCACCAGACACAAAGGTGATGGTCCAGTTGACCGTGAAAGGATACCGAGACATTAGTCCGTGCAGCTTGGCAGTAACTTTCCGATGGTCGGTCACTTATTTAGCAAATCTTTCTCCAATCTAGGAGCCGTCTAAGGGAAAACAATCAACTTCAATCAATTCAATTTGATTTTCATTTTATTATATACAATTCAAATTACCAATATCGAAAAATTTGCTAAGATAAGACCAACTAATCCTGTTGCCATCTATATGACTTTTCATCGATCGATTCCTAATACCAAACTTTTCCTGGCTAATCTAAAACAGTCGGTTTTCCACTTCGCCTCACTGAAGCATGAAGTTTGTCGAAAATTTTATTAAGAAATGATAAAAAAAATGTTACGTCTATGAAACATGCACCCACTAGGGGGCCTACCTCTGCGGTAAGGCTGGACATGAGTCACAACCCCGGTAGGGTTGGAGTGCAGTCACGAGGAGGGCTTCAGCATAGCCGGAGAAACAAGCTGGCGAACCAAAAAGGATCTTAACATTTTTAGTGCTACTTTCAGTTTTTCCGGCAAATTTCAATTTGCCGTATCTTAGAAACTAGGTCGCTTTTTCCCAGATTTGTATGGAAATTTTGCCCGAAACAACTCAGAAAGGACCCCGAATTCATGCTAGACCAAAAAAAATTTTGGAAAAAATTGGTCGTTTTTGCCCAATTTCCCCCATCAAAAATTTTTTCGCCCTTAAAATATCACTAATATACTCCTCGACCACTTTCAATCATCGAAAGCGCTGTAAAGGCAGTTTTGCCAAACTATGACCAAAAAAGCCCTTACTCCACTACAAAACCGAAATTTTTGTATCACAGCAACAGGTCTTGGCCCTTTATGTCCCAAACCACTCTAACACAAAATTGGCTGATTTTGTCCGATTTCAGCTAGTTTTGCCCTAAAAATTTTTGAATAATTGAATAAAATACTTGCAAGTCCGAAAACACTCGCAAGTACGAAAATACTCGATACGAAAATACGCGATACGAAAATTCGTGATATATATGTACCGATCGGATTGAGCTGAAATTTTCGGAGGACATAGATGTATATTACAGGTAGGTACATGACTTAATAGAATTTAAATATCTTAAACATTTTGGCGGCGGCGGCCATTTTAGTGAACTTTTAGGTACTCCTATATTTCCAAGCAGTGTAAATTTTTGTTAAAAAGAAGTATTGGGAATGAAAACTTATCATGTTTTTAGTTTGTTTATGATAAAAAATTAGAAATTTTGACCCTGGTGTAGGCGCTGAGTGCCTAAAAGTAGGCAAGGATATTTTTTCAAATTTCGATTTGTCATAACTTCTAAGAAAAACAATGGATCACCGTGAAATTTTCAGAGCGTATTGATGTAGACTAGAATTAAACACACATGGACTTTCAAGATTGTGCGGACAATTCTGTAGGTACAGCAGGCTCCTGAAAAAAAAAATCCTGCAAATCATAGACTTACCTGAAAAATGTTTGATTTTTGAAAATAAATTCAAATTATTGATCAATTTTGATTTTAACTTACCTAGCATTTTAATTGGCTCGAGAACTCATCGCATAGTTTTTTCTGCAGACATGGAGAAGATGTACCGACAAGTATTGATATCAGAAGGTAACCGAGATTTTCAACGAATACTCTGGTGACAAGATCCTCACGAACCAATTCCGCATTTTCGCCTTGGAACTGTCACAATCGGTGCCAGTGCCGCTCCATTTTTAGCCATGCGCGTCATACAACAATTGGTACAAGATGATGGTCAAGATTATCCAATGGCATCAATGACAATATCGCAAGAATTGTATGTTGACAATCTTTTGAGTGGCGGTGAAACCTTAAGTGAAGTACTGCAATTACAGAATGAGCTCATATTGCTCTTGAAGAAAGGAGGTTTTCATTTGCGTCAGTGGGCATCAAACACCTCGAAAGTCCTCCAGTGCATATCTGATGATTAACGTTTGGAGTCAACCACCTTACAAATCCACGATGTGGTTCCACCTGAATGATGAACTATCCTTAAAGTGCAATCTAAAACTCACTCCTGAAACCGTCACATAAAGGAATGTACTTTTCTGCATTGTAAGTTTATTTGATTCATTAGGACTGTTTGCTCCTGTGATTATCTCGGCAAAAATAAACTTGCAAAAATTATGGTTGCAATTATGGTTGAGCTGGGATCAATCCTTACCTAAGCAACAACACAGCGAATGGCATCAATTTATGAAAGATATTGTACAGTTGGATCACATTAAGATACCTCGCTGGTTTCAGACGAATCGAAACTCTCGACTTGAATTTGACGGTTTCTGTGATGCATCAGAGAAAGCGTATTGAGTGATAGTCTATTTAAAGGCCTATAGTTTGGCCAATGATGGCAAAAATTTCCATAATCATGACAAAAACAAAGGTTGCGCCAGTTAAAACAGTTTCTTTTCCGCGATTGGAATTATGCGGAGCCACGTTGCTCGCAAAGTTAATGGAACGGGTGACAACGATATTTTCAATACAAAGAGTACCCATGTATTGCTGGTCGGATTCCACCATCGTTCTAGCATGGCTCACTAAACATCCATGTCAATAGAAAACTTTCGTAGCAAATCGCACCAGCTTGATCACATCGGCCACATGGCGACACGTAGTGTCACAAGAAAACCCAGCAGCTCTTGTCACCAGAGGTGTCAAACCAGATGATTTAGCAGCATCGATACTATGGTGACAAGGCCCATGTTGGCTAAGAGGCACCACATCATCTATCCTAGAAGCAAAAATATTCAACACCACACAGGAACGCAAGTAACGGTTAAGGAACGGATGCTCGATCTCACCATATTTTCATTCTATATCCGCCTCATCCGAGTAACTGCATTTTGCTTCCGGTTCATTCGCAAATGTAAAGGAGAAAACATCACTCCCACCCATGCGTTTATTTCAAGTATTGGATCACCATAGTCCAAGAAGATGCATTTTTTATCGAAATCCAGTCCTTAAAATTACGAGAACGATCAACAAAGGTAGTACATTGAAACGGTTCACACCAATTTCGGATGATCATAATGTTTTACGAGTAGGAGGCATAGGCGCGCCGTACGGCGGGCCAGGGGGCCGAGACACACCCCCACCCCCCCCCCCCCCCACCCCGGATTGGCCCCTCCCAGAAAAATAAATATTTCCAACAGCAGACACTTAAGTTTTCGCCTCTTAGGTTTTTGTGGTTACAGCAAGAGTTGAGTAGTGCAGTAGTGTAAGCCTATACCAAAGCATACACACTACTTATAACATAGAGAATGTGTTATTTGCGGTATTAATTACGATGTTATGGGACTTATTTCGAGAAATGGACGGCAATATTTAATTTCGACAAGTTAAACGTTAAGAAAAAGACGAAAAGCACCTCGCTAATCATCCTTTTTTTATTAAGATTATCTGTTCATTCCAACTAGGCAATATACAAGTATTTAGATAAGAACACTTTTATAAACTGGCGTTTTATGCAGTTACGTTTTTCACAAAACATAGTCTAAATATTAAAATGGTAGGCAATAAGGTAATTAACGTAGAATACAATTTTCGAAGTCATTTGAAGAATAAAAATGGCATCCCTGCCACTTTTATGCCATCTATGACCTACTTGGTTTACACTCAGGTTAAATGAGTGTGAATTTTATTATAATTTGATAACTGCATCGGAAGTTAAAAGGCATAGCACTTCAATTTCACCGAGCGTTTTTTCATTGTGACACAGCCGAAACATGGTTCTTATCATATTCATTAAACTTTTGTCAGACCTGTATCTACTCAAGACCAGTATATCCTATGAATTTTATCCGGTCGCGAGATACCGTAAACGCAAGTTCCAGGTGCTAAAAATATAAATAATTCGGTGCGATTTTTGTGCGATTGGGAATTTTACAAGTTTAGATTTGACTGTATAAATATAGTATCAAATTCATCAATCATTTGCATTTTATTCTAACAGCCGTGTGAAAGATTTGTGCTTATGTACTTATGATAGCTACAAGGTTGCCCAGACATTATTTAAAAACGACAGAAACTTATTTTTTATGCCCATTGATGAGTCTTGCAAATTTTGTAATGATCTGATAACTCGGTGTGAAGTTATCAGAATGCGAAATTTTCCATAGAGTTTCCATTGTCGCCAAAAGTACACCAAAATTTCAGCTCGACCAAACTGCGCGATCTGGATAAATTATCCGGATAGTAAAATTCATGCACATTGAGAAAAATGATATGGTGCTTGAACAGTCTTGGAATATTGTCAAGATGAACCGAAGTTATTTGGAAAAGGTTATCGACCTTACGACGTGTCTCAGTCACCAAAGACGTGCTTTCAGAGGACATGATGAAAGTGGTGCCAGTGATAACCGTGATTTTTTTTTAAATTTTGTGCATTATTCGCTAAGCATGATTCAACTTTTGAAAATAATTTTTAAGACAAGGTTGCGAACTACTGTAGTGGCAAAACACAAAATGAATTGATGAAAATAATTGCTGAAATCATTCGCGAGGACAATACAGCTGAAATAAAAGATTGCGGCTTGATATCCATTTTGGCAGACGCAACAAGGGTCCACAGAAGGAACAACTCTCCGTGATTGTCAGATTTGCTCAGCAGCTAGCAGTCGCAGAAAGGTTCTCAAGCTTTGTAGACTGTTCAGCAGCTAGAAATGCCTCGTATTTAGCAGATATAATTTTGAGCCTGTTAGACAGCTACGGACTTAGCGAATTACCTGTTGTTGGACAGTCTTATGATGGTGCTAGTGTCATGTCAGGACAAAAAGGTGGTTTACAAATCTAAATTAAAATGAAACACCCTGCAGCCACATTTGTACACAGTCTAGCTCATAAAATTATCCTGGTTGTGATGGACACATTTTTCACAATTGAAACGTGTACATCCTTTTTCAATGCCATCGAATCGCTTTACCTACACTTTTCGAAGCCATCACAACACGAACTGTTAAAGCAACTTGAAAAGGCAGTTGGTCTAAACATAAGGCGTGGAATGAAAAATTTAAGCTCGACTCGTTAGTCAATGAGATTTCACAATTGCAAATATGTGATCGATAGCTATGGGACTATGAAATAGGCTTTAGAGAAAGAAATGAATGAGGGAAAATACAACGACTCAGTTTATTCATTGGGGATCTTTCATTCAATCAGTAATCCTAAATTTGTAGTAAATCTTTTCATCTTTCACTATGTTCCTTCTATAATGAACATGTTAAGCACATATTTTCAAACTAAAAATGCAACTCTTCGGGATGGGATAAATCTTGTGAATGGAACACTACTAAGTGAGCGAGAAGACTTGTATGTAGTTTGGGAAAAAATTAAATCATTCGCAGAAAAGAACTGTCTGAATCTCACATTTACCAGAGGATCGCGAATCCATGGAATTTACTTATGAAACGCTCATACATTTCAAGGCCCGGGAGAATGTTGGCAATCCCAGTGAAAGCCGGCCTGCCACATGGATCAAGTACTTAAGGTTACGACATGAGCGTGACCACGCCTACTTATGACGAAATAAGATGCAAACACGCCTATAAATTATCCCGAAATAACTGGTTTTTAGGTGAATGAAGAGTACTGTTTTCGGTTGTGTCCAAATGTTTCTGTTAATGAGTTTATTCGATGTTGCAAGTCTAGGCAGACGGGCACTTAAATTGCTGATTTGAAATGGAGAAATTGAAAGTACTTGAAGTGAATGTTGCCTCTTTTATGCTCTAATTAATTAAGTTAGAGTACAAATGGTGCAATATCGACGTTTAAATTCTTTAAATACACGACCTTTCACAAAGGAATTATTAGAATTTTGCATATTTTGATTGTGAGCTCATTCAAGGATAAACGACTAAAGTTAAAGTATCATTAAGCGATATTTCAATGAATTTTAATTTCGTCTTTAAACGATGTTTAGTTAGAATTACCATATAATAGACAGCACTTAAATGATCATTTATGACAAATAATCATTTAGGCAGCGCTGTATGTCTACTATTTATACAATGAAAAGTAAAAACCAACACAATTCATACACTCGACTATTTTTCCATAATTCACTGGTCTCCGGTACGTGACGAAATAAGATGCAGCGCCGAACAGCGAAAACCTATTGTCGTAATCTTATTTCCTTGATTCATGGGCCTGCCATATGCCATATGGTGATTGAGCTATCTCAGTAGCCAAACAAAACAAAAAAAGAAACGACTGAAAAGAATCTGACATTTTGTTTTAATTTAGCTTTTGGCTTTCATGTGACGGTTAAATTGTGTTATTAAATAGTTATAAAAAAAAAAATTGGCAGTACTTGGGGACTGACAGATTGAAGTTATACTTCTTTGGCTTAAATTATAAAGAAATTATTTATTAATTTTCCAAACCCATCTTATATTTCGTAATGAAATTCCATTATCAAATAAAGATTTTATAATAACTTTCCAATTTATTAAAAGATGACCCTAAAATAACAAATTCAAACCGGTTTTTTAAATTTTTAAATATTCAGATACAATAATGCAAGCCTATTAACAATAATTTTGCAATAAGGTGAGATATAGATATCTGCACTATTGGAACCCAAAGATTACCCTAAAATAACAAATTGAAACCAGTTTTGCAAAATTTTTAACCTTTTGACACGATAACACAAACCTAACTATAATTTTGCAATGAGATACACTATACCTATGTATGAACATTGTAAATCAGCGTAACACAGCAGCATTATAGGTAAACATGTAATGGCAGAATTACAACGCGAGCAGACATCAGTCCAAAGTTGTAAGCATACTTGTAAATGCACTGTAATTCTTCGCACAAATGTTAATAATCTTTTTTTATTAAGTTTTTTTCCGGACAAATGTTTATAATCTTTGTTTAATGAATTTTATTTTTAGGTCAAAATAGTGAACCAGATACTGCAAGAGATTTTAACAATTGTTTTTTAATTCTTTTATTGAACGTTAGCACGTGCTTTTCAAATTTAATAAATGGTTAAATATTAAATAGGTAAAAAATACTCACTTTTTTTGAGCTGTTTTATTTTACATTACACTAACATAATACTAAATAAGACGCAAGAGCATACACCATAAACACCAGTTTCGTGCCGGGTACTGAATATCAACAGCTATATACTAGGTATATCACACTGTACGTATGTGTGAGAGATAAACATGAATAAACAGAGCGAGTGAATCAACCCACACCTTCTTTCTCTTTCTTAAGCATTGCAATAAATTAAGGTATGTATCCATATGTATCATTTTCGCGTATCGTATCACCGTTGCGTATCAGTGGATACGACAAACGTATCTTCGTTGCGTATCAAAATTTGAACAAAGAAACGCAACGAACTCGATCGGTCACTTGGCGGTTTCTTGCCGTCGCATCAAAGGAATGATACGATTCGAAGTGGAGTCATATGTGGACACGTTGCGTTGTACACTATAGATTAGTGAATAAAAGCGTTGCAGCTACGTGTCGAGTTTTTTGCAACGGATCGTATTGATGATACATGGGAATATTGGATAGTGTGGACACCGTATCCGTTTAGTGAATGGACAACAGGGATACGATACGGAAGAAATGCAACATATGGATACCTACCTTAATATATAAGAGCGTTTCACAAACATCTGACGGATCCAAATGATTCTATTCCAAGCCTAGTCGCCCCTCTTCTCTCTCCGTCTTCATTCTCTTTCTTAAGCATTGTAATATAAAATATATAAGAGCGTTTCACAAGCATCTGAAGGATCCGAGCGATTTTTTCCCAGGCTTTTTAATACCTACCCAACGAGCCAAAAGAAGTTTAACTTCAAAAAGTTATTAAGGTTTCGTTTTCATTTTAAAACTGAAATGAACATTTAAAAATCAGTTACTGTTACAAGAAAAAGCTATAGCAAATTTTTGTGAGAACATTTATAAGCTATAAATTTATGATCATAGTTTTGTTCCAAAGGTGGCTATTACTAACATATTTACGAAAACTCACTTTCAATTAACTTGTGCCTCGTGTAATATGTTTAGCGGAACACAGATCGATGGGGATTTTTCGTGTTTTATTTAGAAAGCAATATCAAGGTCCATACCAAAATCCAGGTTTGCCAGAACTTTTCCGAAGCACAATGGACTAAAAATCAAAGAAATAATCATCGATGATCGGTGCAATGGAAATAATGTGGAATTAAATTGTCGATTAAAGTGCAGCTTCTTATTAAATTGCTTCCATGTTCAAATTAATTTCCAACCCACGTGGATCTATGGTTCACTCAACTTCTTACCTGATCATTGATAGATCTAGTCATATCATTGATAATGATCAAATTAATTTAAAATATTGCTCTCACTTACAGCTCATAGCCTCCTATTCGATGTAATGAAACAAATCGAACGAGTTGCAGACCGATATGCCCACGTTCACCAATCCAATATACTGAAGAGGCAGGACTTTAATTATGCACGTTATCATATGGATACCGCTTAACTTGGCCGCAACATTTATCTAATTTGGTTGAAGTCGACTATGCATGTTGAAGTTCTTGTCCAGTTACGTTTCACACGGGAAGAAAAAATCTAACTAAATCTAACCGTTAATGGCCAGCAATGGCCCAACGCAATCGAAGTGCTTTTTTAATTGATCGCAATCGAAAATGTGTTTAAGCTTACCAAAAGTGATAGATATTCGATTGCCACAAACGTACCGCCGTAGCCGTCCACCGAGAAAATCACTTCTTAAGGGGAAGCATTTTTCATAATTTGCCGCTGCGGTGAGTATTTGAACAGGTTTTTCTTCGATTGCTTGTGCTGAAGTATTTTATTGATTTTTGTTTATTTACCTGTTTGTCGTTGTTGTTGCTGGATTTGTTGCGGCTCTTTTATTCGACGGTACTTGGACACTTGACGGCAGTTTATTAATAAAATAGTTTCAAGTTATTTTGAATGCAATAAAGTCGCACTGATTGCACTCAGGTGCGTGGTACTTTCGTAAATGTACGAGTATGTGGGCTGATTCACAGAGACATGCAGTCTGTAATTGCACTAGGCGGCAATGGTTAGTCAAGTTGTCAATGGTACTAAAGTATCTGCTCATGACTATACCGCCATAGATGTAGGCAGATAATTGCGATTGTAAAGACATTATCTTATCGGTGTTAACATACAAAATTGTGAGTTAAAGTTTACAGTTTAATAGGTTTAACAAATATCTGTATAATTTGCTCTTGATATTTCCTTCGAAAAGTTTTAACCTAAATTAGTATAAAGGTATATGGTAGTATTATGTTGACATAACATTGGGTTGGCGGGAAAATTATATCGTATTTAAATACATGCATATGATTTTCCCTATCAGTAATTTTACCTATGTGGGGTCTTATTCTTTAGCGTACCTCTCATGAGGACTACTTTCAATATCTTAATCACATTGATTCTGTGTTCAACATCCGGATGAATAAGACGGTTCCTGAAAACAGTGAGTGTTTAGTATATTCAGACAGGTTTTTGATTTGTAACTGTACATCATAGTTGGCTGAAATTGTGAAATACTAATTGGAATTGCTTTTGCGGGATGATTAAAATTGAAAATTTTGTTATTTATCTTGAAAATTTTATTTGACAAAGTGGTTTCGAAAGCATGCACTGATTCTCATATAGACAAGAAGGGAACCGTGATCACAAATCAATAACCTTTATGAGTAAATTATTTCCCTGGATATAAGTCGGAGATGTTAAAATTTGTCACAACCAGCGTAAATAACAATTAATGATTTCCAACTGCAAGTGGTCACACCAGTCAAGTATGCACTGTGTGCTGGTGTCTGATGAGAATCAGTGCATGCTTTCGAAACCACTTTGTCAAATAAAATTTTTTTTAAAATAAAAAAAATATTTCAATTTTAATCATCCCGCAAAAACAATTCCAATTTGATTCTGCTTTCGGAGGCTTATTCCGCAAAACGATCGAGTTTCCCGTATCAATTATTCTCTGCTTTGATAAGCTTTAGAGACGATATACGTTGTCTATGCGATTATAGACAAGAAGGGAACCGTGATCACAAATCAATAACTTTTATGTGTGAAATACTGTTCGTTAAGGACTGCGAATATTTTGAATATTTTAGGTTTTTCAATTTTATGTGATTATAGATATTCTATAAGTGCAGTTAATTAAGTGAGGTTAATTTCGCTTATGGCGAGCGATATGCAATCAGATTGCATCGTTTCGGGAGGGAATAAAGAGAAGGCAACACATGAAAATATCCTCATAGCCTATAACAAACTCCATCGAGTGATGATGGAAAAATTCAGTTAAACGATTGAAGACATTAGCCTTGCACAGAAGAACTGCGCAAGCACCCTTGCGTAATCTCCATCGAATCGAGTGGAAAAAGGAAGAAACCATGCAAAATCAAAACGGTTACCGAGCCCGAAGCATCATGCAGTAAAAAGAATCGATATGAGGTTCTATCAATGGACAAGGAACGAACAAGTGAACCAATGGAGGAAGCAGAGAAGGACACAGCAATTATCGAAAAATCCGAAACGGCTAAGAAAAGCAAAAACCCCATTATATGCGAAAACCTAAACATAAAGAACTTTAAGCAGAGCATCAAAGAGATGTTAGGCGAGCTGGATATCTCCAATCGCGGTAAGAAAATGATTATAAGTGACAAATCCGAAGAAAATGAAAGTATACCCCACGTGACGAGAAAACTATATCAGCTATTCTACGAGGCATTCATCATGCATTCTCCGCAAAAGACGTTAAGGCAGGTTTCCAGGCACTAGCTGGCAAAAAATTCAACGCTTCAAAACAACAAGGTCAAAACAGCGGGGCATTCAGCTCGACATGTTCATTGTGCAACTAATAGCTGACGGTAAACTGGAGCAGCTTGCCCAAATCCGATACTTTCTCAATCAGAAGATTCATTTCAAGAGACTTAGACCACGAGGCATTATGGAGTGCTTCAGATGTCAAGCATACGGGCATGTTGCTTCAAACTGTGGGATGAAGTATCGTTGTTTCAAGTGCAACGAGACACATCTACCAGGAGAGTGCCAGCCTGGAAAGAATGACTTACTGGCGTACTGCTTGAATCGTGGAAAGTATTGACACCCAGCAAATTACCGAGGGCGAAATACGGTTATCCCAATCAAGAAGCCGTTAGAAGCCATGCGTGAAGAAAATACGCAAAGACAGCAATTTATAACAAAATCAGTAAGTACTCTACCACTAGCAACATTTCATATGCCAGTGTAGCCGCTGGTAATTCCCAGTCACAAAAACCAAAAGTATTACACTCGAATAAACCTAAAGTGGCTGAGCAGGCCTAATAAAAACAGACAAGGAGTTTCTTCCTAAATTCGCGTAAATAAGTGATAATCAAAAAAGAAATCTTGCTCTCATAAGCTTTGTTTTCAGCATGTGCTCACGATGAACTTAAAAATCACATGTATGAATGCAGGGTTTCTTGTTTCGCATGCCAAAAGCCTTGCACTTCTAAAATTATCACAGGAACATAAGCTTGATATAATGTTTTTCTCTGAAACTCACCTCACTTCTCGCCATAAGCCTTTATTCCTAGGTCATACCCTTCTCAGGTGTGAAGCAGCTCAGGCACAGTAATACTTTTCAAGATAGAGTTGAATATTGTAGAAGTAGCTCCACCCACATTAATTGCCGTGAATGTCTGCACCAGTAGTCTTGTACTGCAATATAGCGATCGTATTCTCTTATGTGCTATATATGTCCCGTGCACTGCCAAATCCACTGATTTCAGATCAGACCTTTCTAGGCTTAAAGCCTTCTCTCGTGACTACTCACACATTGTTTTCGGAGTTACACACGCATTGTTTTCGGATTTCAACAACAACTTGATTGAGCTATCATTCCATCGCCAAACCCAACCCATCCTAAAGGGCATTCATACATTGACTTCTTTATTATATCTGCAAGACTTTTCGATCATAATGCCACCCGCTTGTGTATCATAACCAAAACTGCTAAATCAGATCACATGGCAGTAGGACTTGTTGTCCGCATTTCTTCAAAATCTTTTATAGTCCAACAAGAACCTCTGTTTCACTGCCCTTATCAATCAATAATCTGTAGAGATTTCGCGAAAAACCCATATGCAAATGCCACAGATCGCAGTCTCCTAAATCAGGAAATCGATTCTGTCGTGATGAATGTTTCAACTGCCATGGAATTCACTATGGACAATTACAAGACGCGAAACTCACCTCGCTCCCATTATTATTTTATTCATACACCAAAACAAGGTACAAAATCACATATTAAAAAAAAAAAGGACATCAAATTAAATTAAAATAAAAAAATTGAAAAAGTAAAGTAAAGTAAAGGAAAAAGTAAAAACAAACAAGTTAAATAAGTAAAAAACAAACAAATTAAAAAAAGAGTAACAAATAAACTAATAAATAGCAATCAATAAATAAACATTCACATAAAAGCTATAGCTTAAAGTTAAGGGTACGGATGGCATGGAAAAGAGAGGACTTGAAGGATGATTTGGAAATCGGAATATCAATTGCTTATTCTGTTGAATTCTCTGCAGCATCTACTTACTGGCTCATTAGCTCCATATGTGGTCGAATGAGAATATTCTTTTACGAAACGATTGGACCTGGTGTTCCTCACAGGGATATTTATCAAAATTTTATTATTCAGGAATTCTACATTAATAGCGCCTCTAATGACGTCGAATGTGAAGCAGGCCGATATCACCATTCTTCTGGAGGCTAGTGTCGATAGGTTTAAATGACCCAGTCGAAACTCATAAGGGGGTAGGCTATTAAAGTCATAAGGGTTGTATAGCTCTCGCAAGGCGAAAAGTAAAAATTGCTTTTGTATTGACTCGAGCCTGTCACTGTGGGTTTCAAAAGCAGGATTCCAGCTAATGCAAGCGTATTCGAGAATAGGACGTACGAGTGAAGTGTATAAAGATCTTGTGACCCACAGACTACGAAATTCTTTGGCTCGTCTTTTGATGAAGCCAAGTTGTTTGTTTGCACGAGAAAGTATTTTATCGTAGTGTAAAGTGAAGCGGAGTTTTTCATCTAAGATAACACCGAGGTCAGCAATGTTATCAACTCGAGTTAGCACATTATTACCGAGGAAGTACGTATTGTGTGTGACCGTGCATTTTCTGGAAAAACTAATAACCTGGCATTTATTAATGTTGAGAGAGAGCTTGTTTACATTGCACCAATGATCAAGGGAATCAAGTTTGGATTGGAAAAAGAGGGCATCCAATTTGGATTCAATGGTCAGATAAAGTTTGAGGTCGTCTGCATAGAGTAAATGAGGTATGCCTGCTAGGACGTCAGATAGGTCGGAAATAAATATATTGAAGAGAAGTGGACCAAGATGGCTACCTTGGGGTACACCACAGGTAGCACTAACGTTTTTAGATAAAAATCCTTGAAATTTTACACATTGCGTTCGATCGCAAAGGTATGAAGTCAGCCAGCTGAGTAGAGACCCGGTAATACCGAATTTCTGTAGCTTAAAAATTAAGGTAGAATGGTCAACTCTGTCAAAAGCCTTACTGAAGTCTGTGTAGACTGCGTCAATTTGGTAACCTTTTTCCATTTTGCATAGGACGTCTGAGATTAGGATTGTCAAATTCGTGGTAGTTGAGCGACCTTTTCTAAAGCCATGTTGTTGCTCGTTCAGGCGGGAATCAACTAGCGGAGACAATTTGTCGTATACTATCTTTTCGAAAAGTTTCGGAATCGAAGACAAAATGGCAATGCCCCTATAATTTTCAATGCAGCGTCGATCACCATTCTTGAATATGGGTGTGACATAAGAAAGCTTCCAACTGGATGGAAAAACTCCTGACGAAAGTGATCTATTAAAAAAAATATGCAAAGGAGTTATAAGCTGCTCTACACACTTGCATAAAAAGATCGGAGGAAGAAGATCGGGCCCAGGACCTTTGTTGCAGTTGAGTTCCAAAATAGTTTTACGTATTTCATCGCGGGAGATTTCTAAATGGTTGACAAAAGCCGTTGGAGTTGAATTGGAGGAAGAAAGGTGTGAGTTTGTTAGGTCTGGTGCACTAAAAACTTTTTGGAAATTATCTGCGAGTAGGTCACATATCTCTTTAGGGGAAGAAGACGTTGTATTATTCAGAAACATTGACGATGGATAGCCAGTAGTTTTTCGCTTCACATTAACAAAATCGAAAAATTTTTTCGGGTCACGGACTATATTTTCGCCGGTTGACCTAATGTAAGTATCATAAGCCTCATGAGACTTTGCTGAAAATTGCTTAGCGACTTGATTATACTCTTCCTGAATAGCAGAACTAACGTCAGTATTTTCTCTAATCCGCTTATATAGTTTGTTTCTACGATTTCGCAAATGCCTAAGGTCTCTATCAAGCCATGGCTCAGACAATTTTTTTTTTTTTTTATCTTTGGTACATATCTTTCAACGGCGTCAAAAATTTTATTGTAAAAAGAGGAAATGGCTGTCTCAAGAACCTGAGTTGAAAGAATATTCGTCCAATCAATAGTATCAAGAACGTGTTTAATGCTTTCATAATCAGCATTACGGAAGTCAAATACAATTGAAATATTGTAAGTTTTTAAGTAGGTGGAATTAGAAGTGGAAAGTTCTACTGACAGTGCTGTATGGTGTATACTGTTGCAAAAAAGATGCTCAGCGTCATTAGTTGGACTAACCACTACTTCGTCATAAGCATTTGTGAAGACTAGATCTAACCAATTTCCATTTTGGTTGGGGATGTGGGAAACCTGCTGTAAATCATTACCATAAAAGGCACTCGCAAGATTGAAATTGTTGGTGTCTACCAGATTTACGGGGAGAAGATAAGAGTCATTTTCATCTGGAACAAAGCAAAGATTCGGACGATTGAAATCACCCAAAACTATTATTTTATCTTTTTCGCTAAGTGATGTCGCTAATGAAGATATTGTGTCACAAAAATTGCTGTAGATGGATTCTTCAGATCTAGGGGGGATGTAGACAACAGCGATGTAAATTGAGTTGTTATTAGAGGAGATTCGAACAATTATACATTGGAAAAAAGCATTTGGGGTGGTATCAACGAGCTCACTTGAAAATGTGTTGCTAACAGCAAGTAAGACACCACCTCCTCGTGACTGACCCGTAGAACAATAATCACGGTCGCTTCTGTAAATGGTCCAAGTACTATCAAGAATCTCCTCATTTTTATGAGAGACATTAAGCCAAGTTTCCGTGATGGCGAGTAAATTAAAATGGCATGATTTGGCGTCAAGGTATAATTTACTTAGCTTGCCTCTCATACCACCACAGTTGTGGTAAAAAAGTTTGAGGCTTGTCTGAGTTTGGTTAGGAAAAATGCCTAACAGGGTTGACTGATCTTCGAAGAGATTCAGATGTCATATTACTACCTATACCTATGTTTGCGGCAGCCTGATTGGAAACCTTGGAGCATATTTTATTAGCTACGCTAGCATACCTGCTTGAGTGAGAAGATGACGCGTTAAATGCTGGGGGTATAGATGCATAATTATTATTACGAGTAGATGCATTACGAGTAAAAGCATCAGGTAAAGAAGAATTATCTATTGTCACTAGAGACTGAGACAGAGAAGGTGATGAGAAAGTCTTATGGGCGGAAGGAAGTTGGGCAGAGGAGTGGCTAGGGATACAATTTTTTTTACAATTTTTTGTTTCTTATTCCTAGTTTTGCCGGTAATGTTTCTCCAAGGGCTGAATGTCATTCCCTTCCAGTTGATGTCGCCGTTGTTTCCACTCCAGCACGTAAAAAGCCACGCATATTTTGATGGAACAAAAACTTTACACCGTCTGGAGGATTTATGTTTAGACTGGGATAATAATTTCACTTCGTAATCTTTTATGTGAAAATCAGCTTCGAGAATCGTTCCCAACCATTTGTCGTCAGCAGAAAAAGGAATCCCTTTCACGAAGAATGCACTTTTGGTTGATGAAGTTGTTAATTTTGTGGTCGTGTGTTTATTGGGAAGAATTTCGTTGGTTTTTTTTATTTTTTGTAAACGATTCTGCCAATCATTATGGGACCAAAAAGTACCGAATTTGTAAATTGGAGGTTCACAGTCAAGATTTGAAAGTTTTTCTAGGGTAGATGGAATTGTGCTCTCAGCTAGAATCCTAATAGGTGCTGTTGCTTTGTCCTTCGTTCTCATATTGCTGACCGTTGTTTTGCTATTAATCTCTAACGTTGCGTTGAGGAACTCTTGATGGAGTGTTATATCGTTCATTAATAAGTTTTCGTCTGCATCATTTGTTGAAGCATCGCAATGACGGTCTAAATTTTCCAATTTTCTGCTGATATCAGCTAACTTTAGTTGTTGCTCGGACAAAGCGTCTGTGAGTCTGTTGGTTTGCATTTTGAACGTTCGTGATAAATTTTCAAACTTTTCAAGCGTGTCTTTGGTGTTTGATTGGCAAGCATAATTACTATTATTATTATAAGTGGACAAATTCGAAGAAAAGGAATCCACTTTATCAGTAAGAGTATCCATTCTCTTCCCAAGAGTGTCAAAATACTTTTCGTGGCTCCTAGAGTTCGATTTCGAAAAGGAGGACGCCAGACCATCGAAATGATTTGATATTTCCGCCAGGAATTCCTCGTTTGCACGCGCCTGTGCTAGTTGTTTAGATATTATATTATCTTTTTCGGAATTCAGTGTCCCGATGTAGCCAATCAAGCTGTCGTACATACTTTTTAAAAGAAGGTCAATATTTTGGCAATCCGTACAGATGAAATGGTTCTCGAGGTACGGATGAAACCAGAACATACCACCTTTCATCAGAACATACCACCTTTCATTGGAAACCTTTTCGAAGAGCAGAAAGCACTTTGAAAAAGGTTCACTCGCATCTATCGCACGAATCTTAATAGAGCTAACACCGAATACAGGCAAATGTTAGAGCAAATTAAAATCATGTCAGTAACTATAGCTCAAGCTGTAACAAACTGGCAGGATTTAAAGTTTAAGGTAGCACTAAGGGTAGTGAAACCAGGCCCAGATATGTTCAAATTAATAGGCTTACTGGCCGTAAGTCATTTTCAGAAAAAGTTTCACTAAACAATCAACTTTTGAGTTCAGATGAGCAAAAATCAGTAGCTTTTGCGGATTGGTTTGAAAGAACCTTCAACTCTTCGAATCATTTTGAAAACCCACAGCTTTCCTTTGAAGTAGAAAATTAGAGCACTGCGAAAATTCGCACTGCGAAAGTTCGCACTTCGAAAATTTGCACTGCGAAAATTCACACTGCGAAAATTTACATTGCGAAATTTTGCGCTGCGGAAATTCGCAATGCGAAATTTCACACTGCGAAAGGTCGCACTGCGAAAGTTCGCACTGCGAGAGTTCGTAATAAAAACTCAGAGGGGTTGGGTACAAAATCTCGTATTTCAAAATTCCGTTTTACAAAATCCCGTATTACAAAATCTCGTATTATAAAATCCCGTAATACAAAATCCCGATTTAAAAATCCCATAGTTTTGCATAATATAGAATCAGGCGCGGCGCCGCAAAACTTCGGGATTTTTCCTTCAGCTCCTTTTTTATTGTAGCTAAAACGAAGATACCTAAAATTAGTGGAGGAGAATCAGAGAAGAAAAATTTGGCAAGGTATCAAAATTAATAAAATTATTAGAAAAAGGTCTGAAACTGAAACAATCGGTTACTTGAGAAGAATCGCGTACAATATGTCTTTATTTCTAAATTTATTCCTAATCAAAAACTTAAAATACTTTGTTTTTGTTATTTCATTATGTGAATAGGTTTCATTGCATGAGATTTTGAGTTTCGGGATTTTGAGTTTCGGTATTTTTAAGTAGGATTTTGTATTTCGGGATTTTGGAATATGGAAATTTCGAAACATACGGGATTTTGTTATTTCGGGATTTTGTGATTCGAGATTTTGATACGATCCGAACTCAGAGTACACGTTTCCATTTGAAATTTCGACGTCGAGTTTCAAGAGTGTCCATGGTCAATAACTGCAAGCGGCTTTCATAAGAAGGTAGGTATAAAGGATCAGACCAGCTGAAAGAACTAAAAACAAAAACTAAGAATCTCTTTTGAATAGCTTCAATCTGATCTATATGTTTCTTATAATATGAAGACTACATCAAGTGCCCATTTTCTAGGATCGGGCGAACCAGAGAGCAGAATAGGATTTTTGTTGGCTTTTATTATTATTGAGTCGATGTGGTCATTCAAAGTAAAAGCAGAGTTTAATAGGACACCTAAACCACAAACTTTATTAGAACGGGTTAATAGAGTGTGATTTCAAAAGTAATTGAAATTAATGGGATGTAACACTAAACCTACCGACAGTTCTTGTATACCTATTCCTACCACGCTCGGTCAAATTGACCGGTAATTAAAGATTTTTTTGATTTTGACATTTAACGCAGATAATGGTTGATTTATTACTGAATATAAACTAAAATAAAGAATTTTCATGAAATTTCGTTTAAATTTATTTTTATATAATTCCATTTATAAACTTAAGAAACTAAAACTTCATTTTCCCACACAAGAAGCCAACCTAAATATTATTCCTATCAAAAATGATATATGTAAAAACAATAAAACTTTTATTCTTATTGATAAACATTTATCTTATTCGGCTTCACTGCATTATATACATATTATTTTATTATGAAATGTACATTTGCCGCACACAATTTTTCACACTTTGAACAGATTTTTGTAGTTTTATTATCTTTGCAAAATTTAATTCGACAAGTTTTTCGTCCGAAAGAATTTGAGTTTGTGGACTTTATTAGTGAAGTTTTTCCTTCTCGTAATTTATCATGTGAAGCGCCAAGCTCTGAAACTAATTGGAATAAAAATACCTGCCTCGAAATGTTTTCTCACGTAGTTTCTTTATACAAAACCCAGGCATTTATTCCAGCTAGATCCAAAATATTGAAAAAAACCTGAACTGGCCACCTACAACTTTTTGACTTCACACTGTATTTCCTTGCCATCTAGTCCGCCACATCTACACCAAATTTTGTACTATTATAAAACCTAATTGAATCCCGTACATTTTTGTAATTTTTTTTCGATTTCTATTGACTTATGCAAGGAACTTAGGATCATAACTTTTTTTTGGTTTACTTTTATATACTGTGAGAGTACTGTCATTTGATTTATACAATTTGCTTGAAACCCGAGTCATTTTATCTTTTCGTTATTTGGCTAACTTTGGCAATTCTCTTTTATTTCCACGGATTGTCCCAACGAATGTGGTCTTTTTTGTAAGTAGCTTTTTGGCTAGATCACTCGTGAAAAAATTATCTGTTGTTACGTTCCTTCCGCATCATGTGAATGGTTCTATCAGCTTCAGAACCACGAACTTCCCAAGTGGAATTGAAGATTCTCTTCTTTCATCCTTTACCAAATAAGGGAAACCATTTATAATATACTTGCTATTGACATCACATGCCAACCAGAATTTCATTCCAAATTTATCTGGCTTATTTGGCATATATTGGATAAATCTGCACCTAGTCTTTGACGGAAACAACTGCTCATCAACTGTAATGCATGTACCAGGTTTATAGCAGTTTTGTGAATTCTCAATAAATCGATCCCATATTGCAGATATCATAGCAAATTTATCAGTTTGTAAACGCTGGCTTCTTTCGCTTTTCTTACCAAATCGTAAGAACCTCATTATTTCAGTAAAATCGTTTCTGCTCATTGTTTTTGCAAAAAAAGCGGGTCCCCAATTTTTATTCCACAAATATGAGACATCCAAATTTTTCGCCTCATATGCGCCGCGGGCTATAGCACAGCAATAAATGCATTTAGTTTTGTTGCATTTAGCTTCCACTTTGTGCCCAACACCCTAAATGCTTCTTATTCTGTACTTTTTATAATATGATGCGTTATACGGTCATCTATGATAAGAGAAAATGCCGCCTTTAGTTTTCCTTCCATTATATGTCGTTTAGCATATCCTGTTGGACCTGACACATCTTTAAAAATATTATGCACTGGTGTCCTTTCAGGTTTGAGACTTCCGGGTATGTCTTCCCAAGCAGTTCCATCGACCGCAGTTTCGATGCGTTGGTCTTCTATATCTGTCTCACTTTCGAATGGACGCTTACTTATAATATTCTCCACTTCATTTTCGCTGTCTGACTCCAATTCACTTGTTGTAAATAGCGCTTTATCTGTTTCCATGTATTGATCAGTTCCGGAAATTTCTTGTTGATCATACACTGAACATGCTTCTTCTATGTCCATTACTTTTTCTAAGTATTTTGTAACTTTGAAACGCTTTGACATTTTGACGGAAAATATTCACCACAAAATATTGCACTATAATATATTATACCCAAGTTTGGATGCTTTACTTTATTTATTTCACACACGCAATCGTAACCAAATCACATAAAAACGCATTAGAACTGCTCTAGTTGAGATTGTCTTGATAATAAAAGTATTTTCTCCAGCGGTCAAATTGACCGGCAGCGGTTAGTGCACAAAACAAATTTTTCTTGGAAATAGGGAAATACAATTTGAAGCCAGTACTGCAGAATATATTGTTTGCATATTTTAAGAAAAGTCATATAGTTTGATAACCACATTATAACGTTTAAATATGCGTAAATTTGACTAAAGTTTGCTACCGGTCAAATTGACCGGTGCTGGTAGGTTTAGTGATAATATGTGGGAGAAAGAGATAATAGAGCATTTGTCAATATTTAGTGAAAGACGGTTTAGAGTAGACCTATTAGAAAAATTTGACATATTACACTGCAAAATCGTTCAATCGTCAAGTGATGATATTACATTGAAAATCTTTCCGTCATCAGCAAAGAGTAGAATGGAGGATCCTGGAGCGAAGGTGATGAGACCTTTAATATAAATAGCGAAAAGAACCGTACCGAGATGGGTGCCTGGTGGAACACTCGAAGTGGAGTTTATGTCAGTAGATAAAGTGCCACAAAATTGAACGTTATGTTTGCAATTTGTGAGATAGGATTTAATCCAGAATATTTTCATTGCACCTGACTCATCAAACCGACATCTCTCTTTTTCTTATTTTGCTCCTACAGCGTTTGTCAGCCACATAGAAATTACACGTGACGAAATACGTAAAGCTATTTCGGAACTCGACTGCGACAAAGGTTCAGGGCCAGATCTTCTTCCTCCAACTTTCTTGCGTAAATGTGGAGAGCAGTTTATAACTACCTTTCATATTTTTTTCAACAGATCACTTTCATCTGGAGTTTTCCCATCCTGTTGGAAATTATCATATGTCACACCCATTTTCAAAAATGGTGATAGACGCTGTATCGGAAATTATAGGGGCATTGCCATCTTATCTTCTATTCCGAAATTTTTTGAAAAGATTGTCTACGATAAACTTTCTCCACTTGTTGACTCCCGTCTGAACGAGCAACAACATGGTTTAAGGAAAGGTCACTCAACTACCACAAATTTGACAGCCCTACTCTCAGACGTCCTGTGTAAAATGGAGGAAGGATACCGAATTGACGCAATCTATGCAGAGTTAAGTAAAGCTTTTGACTGAGTTGACCACCCTACCTTAATTCCAAAGCTACTGAAATTCGAACTTGGTGGACCTTGGCTTAGCTGGCTGACTTCTAACCTTTGAAATCGAACTCAGTTGGTAAAACTTCAAGGACTTTTATCGAAACTTACTTCTGCTACCTCTGGCGTACCACAAGGTAGCCATCTTGGCCCACTTCTTTTTAATATATTTATTTCTGACCTATCTGACGTCCTAGCAAATATACCTCATTACATCCTACGGTTGTGGAATTAATCTCATTTCGGGGCTGGTGTGACTTTACTTGACGGTGAGCTTATGAGCCAGATTGTCTAACACTAAAAAAAATACGATAATATCGGCAATACTTTATGCCGACGATCTCAAAGTCTATCATATCATTAAATCTAAATCCGATGCACTCTTTCTCCAATCCAAACTTGATTCACTTGATCATTGGTGCAATGGAAAACAAGCTCTCTCTGAACATTGCTAAGTGCCAAGTTATAAGTTTCTCCCGAAAATGCACCGTCTCACATAACACGTACTTCTTCGGAAATAATTTGTTAGCTCGAGTCGAAAACGTTGTTGGCCTTGGTGTTATCTTGGATGAGCGACTCTGTTTCACCTTGCATTATGAGAAAATAGTTTCCCGAGCAAACAAACAGCTAGGCTTCATCAAAAGACGTGCGAAGGAATTTCGTAACCTATGGGTCACAAGCTCTTTATACATCTCACTTGTACGCCCCATTCTCGAATATGCTTCCATTTGCTGGAATCCGGCTTTTGAAATCCACAGTAGCAGGCTCGAGTCCATACAAAAGTAATTCTTAATTTTCGCATTGAGAGAACTATACAACCCTTACGATTTGAATAATCTTCCTCCTTATGAGTTTCGACTGGGTCATCTAAACTTGCTAACACTTTCATCTAGAAGAAAGATGATTTCGGCTTGCTTCACATTCGACGTCATTAGAGGCGTCATCAAAATTGAATTTCTGAATAGAAAAATTTTGTTGAATGACCCTGTAAGAAACACCAGGTCCTTTCGTTTACTTAAGGAATATCCACACTCCACTTCTTACGCGGCTAATGAGCCTATAAATAGATGCTGCAGGATATTCAATAGCATAAGTACTCTGTATTCTCCAGCAGTCTCAAAATTATCCTTCAAATCCTCCCTATTTCAAGCCATCCGCAGCCCCTTATCCTAAGCTATATGAGAATGTTTTGTTTTTTATTTTACATTATTATTTATTTATTTTGTTATTGTATTTAATTTTTCGTTCTATTTTTATGTACTCATTGTAATTTCCAATTTCGCTTCTTTTTACTGTTTCAGTGACTTGTACCTTGCTTGGTTGGTAAATAATTAAATAATTAACTTATTAGGGTATTCAAGAAGATGTAATTTACATATAAGAATATTATGATCCAGCTTATGGAAAGCCTTCGTGAGATCAGTGTAAATGCAGTCAACTTGTTTACCTTCTTCAATCGCAGGCATGAGTAGATTTGCAAGTTCTAAAAGATTAGTAGTTGTAGATTTGCATTTATTAAAGCCATACTAGCAGGCCGAGATAAATGCCTGAGAGTGGGAACATAACATCTCAGCAACTGTAGCTTCAAAGATCTTGGCAACGCGTGCAATTTGGCGATTCGACTATAATTGTGCACGACATCTCTACTGCCTTTTTTATGAATTGGAGCTAATGACGAATGTTTCCACAAGTTTGGAAAAATTTTAGAAGAAAAAGGTGAGCCAACAGGGGTGAGAGAGGATCGGCGGTACGCTTAAGGACTATGGTCGATCATCCATCAGGACTCGGATGAAAACTATTCTCAAGATGAGATATATGCTTTAGGGTAGTGGCAGTATCGATGTATAGGTCTTTCATTTCCAAGGTCGTTTTAGGGGAGTCCATTAAGTAATTCAAAATAGTTACGTCGAAGTCGCAGAGAGGTATTGCATACGCAAATTGAAAGTAATCTGCAAACAAGTTACTGAAAGCTTGCGAGTTATTAATGCCCATGCCGCCAGAGATAAAAAAAACAAGAGTATCAGTCATGATAGCTTTTTGGATTTTCAAAATTCCAAAAACGTTTAGGATGGCTTATGAAAGACGGCTTAAGCTCTTCCATGTGGTTGGAGCAGGCAGATGAGGTTTCAGATACGAGTCTATTTCGTAATTCCTCAAAAACTTTATAGCCATCTTGTAGACGCAACGAATTGTACACTTTCGAAGCTTTAATTTTCAAATTCTTGAGATTGATTAAATCTGGATCTATGGAAAACTTTTCAAAGGTACAGAGTTACACAAAGGTGAACAGCGAGCAAAGCAACTGAATAAGATGGAATGAAAGTTTATGGTAGCAACGTTTATGTTAGTTTCATTCACAACCGAAGACCAGTCGCATTTGGTCAGCACTCCACACATCATATCAAAGTCGAATTTCTTGAAGTTAAAATTGTAAAGATTGATAAGTTAGACTCAGTGAGTATATCATCATTAATTTCAAAAGTTATATGATAAGCTGGATGGTGAGTCGAGTCAACAAGTTGAAGAGATGAGCATCGTTGAATCGAGACATCCGAAGAGATCGTCGAAAAAATGAGGTTCAATAGTCGTCCGTTTGTGTTGTAAATACAGGTGATCTGCTTTAGTACAGTTGATCTAAGTAGGAGTCAATGAAGTAAATATCACGTCGGTTTTTAGACGAACGAAGCGTGAAAGATGGCCACATCTTAATACCACTTGAAATCACACATTAAGTGAAAACATAAAACTTTTATCATGCACTTATGTAACATAGGATAATGTCAATGTCATCAAAAACACCAATTAATAATACATAACTCCACTTTATATGTCAGCATGAAAACAACAAAAAAGTCCGTTTGCATCCCTGTCATTTTGTTTCACAATATGTTTTTACAATACCAACCTTGGTCGTTTCCAGCCCTTTATGACTACTCTATCTTACTTTAGGAACCCCTTAAAAAATAAACTTTTCTATTATGATGCCATCGTGAAAAGCATTACAACCGCCATTACCACTAACCATTTTTTTCTGCGTGTGTATCTATATTATATCCTTTGTTGATGATATTGTCTCTATTCATGGACCATAAGCATGTTCGTTTAAATCACTTTGCTATGCGTTCATTTGTCGTTGCTTCCCATAAAAAGTCAGTGACAACGTTCTTGTAAAACGAAGGTGGAAACATAGCGTTTTACTGTCCATGAAAGATGGAAGATACGCAGAACATAAAACGAGGGGTAGGACTGTAAAATACCGTGCTCTATTTCACTTACATATTTTTTGTGGCCGTAAACCAGTTGAGACATTTACTTTCTTCAAGCATTTTCCTTACAAAAATCTACTGTTGTAACTTTTTTCAGGCATCGTATTCGGCAGCCATAATTGTAAATTAAATTTTCATACGATGAACGGGAAAATAAGTAAAGTGGATTCACATCATTTTTTCACATTAGAGACCCCGAAACTCTTACTTTACTTATTCTGAGAATTACCTGCATTTTGTTTTACTTTAAGGTATGTGCGAAATTAAGTACTATATGGGAACTTTTTTCCCTCTTGTTTTTAATGTTGCAATATTACATATTTACTTCTCCCACAGGAAAACGATTATTCTAACAAAGAATATATCTTCGAAAGATAATTTCATCACATTCATTCCACCCACTGATAATACACCTACATCCTGTGCTCATGCCGTTCGCTTCCAAGCGTTACAATTAAAAATTAACTTCTCTTGCTCCTGCCCGTTACTTCCCACTGTGCCATACGTGAATATCCTTACCGTTCGTGCACATGCGACTCGAACCTGAAAAAAAAGTTGGCAAGGTAAACACAGGAAAAATATTCTCGAGTAGGTAGCTCGGAAAGGTAGAAAAATGGGGCAACAAAAAAGACAGCGCATCGGCGCCGTACGTAAAAAGTGGAAGCTTGGTATAAAAACCGGCAAACATGATGCTTTAGCTATCTGTTTTCAAATTGAAATTTTCAGCTCAAGGTATGAAGGCGAGGGAGTAGGGGGAGAGATATCTCGTCCAAGGCTTATTTTGATAAGAATATGATGGGGGAGCAAAGAAAAGAGCATCCAATCCATTTTACGCTGCAACGCTGAATGAAAAGAAAGCAATGTAAATATTGTGGTAGAAGTGGTCTTTTCGACGAAGTCGACAATTTTTTACTGAAACTCTGTTGAATTGTAAACTAGTGGGGGATAAGATATGAGAGACAAGTTCTGAAAAACATTTACTCAAAGCTAATATTACTCGCTCAAATTGGCTGTTTACCAAAGGCAAGTGTCTGAAAAGTGTGATTTTCAGTAAATGCTTGGCAAACCACATTTGAATGGACGGTGTAAATGTTAAATTTTAAAACTATGTACTCACGAAAACCGCTTTTTATTACACCCATTATTATTGTGAGTAGATTCAAAGTTTTCAAGACCCTTGTTTTAAAAGCAGACTAGTCATTTGTTCGATCGATAGCACCATATTGGTGATTGTAAAAACTAGCGCCGTCAAATTCCACAGTTGTGAAACTAAGAACTAAAATCATAGTTGCCACAAAGTAGAAATAAAAACCTTGCTTGATGATAGCTTAACTATAGTAGAACAGTTAGACATTCGCTTTATCAGTGACATCACATTTGCGTTCAACGTTTAAATTTAAATAAATTTATAGTAAAAAAGCTTGTACTGCATGTATCATATTCAAGACCAAATTTTGAGTGGCTACCCAGCTTATGAATGAGCTTTTGAAACTAATAAAATATGCAGACAAAAACTGTATTTCATATAACCGCTGCAAAAATCTTGAATCACAACAGTGATGTTTTGTTAAAACTATGATTTATTCAAAAATACCCGATTATTTTGAAACATTTTTTTATTCTACTCTATGTTGATTGTGAAAAAGTTTCATTAAATTAGTATTAATGTTGTACTACTCGCCAGATGTAAGCACTTGAAGTTGACACTTTTTTTCATTCAAGAAGAAATGATCACAGGCCATTATCGGGCAACGTGAGCAATAACATTATTTCAGGTACCATTCTGAAAAAACCATAAGACTGATGACGCCAACAATGTGCACACCACCTCAAACAGTGCACTTTTGTCATGGTGATTAAGACACAGGAATCTTTTTTTAAAGATTCCTGTTTTTTTGTAAGCATTAGTCCCTTCTAAGCACAGATATAAGAGAGAATGGATTAGAAATCGACCGAAAGAAATGTGCCAATTTTCGACTTTTTGCTTACTAGTGTGAGAATGAGGTACTGGTGTGTGCCCTTCACAGTTCATACGGTAAAAACCACGAGAAATCGCCATTTTGAACGTCGTTTGACATTTCTTTCCACGCACCAGCAAAAGGAGATTAAAAAGGTTTTTATGAATGAAATTAATTATGATTTCACACAAAAATAAAACGAAATTGCTGCCAAAGGTTAATTTTACTTACCCGAAATACGATATTTCCTGCGAAGCACTTCGGTAGCTACTTTTGAAGCCTGAAACGCGGCACTTCATAATTTTATAATTTTTGACCGCTAATTTATTCGCGAAGCCGATACAAATTATTGCACACAAACGTAGATGTACGTTTCCGCCGAATACGCCGAAAAATTTCCTAATTTTCTTTGATAAATTTTGACAGGAAGTCAATGTTTTCAGTCCCCGACACAAACCAAACTGGCATTGACGTTTCTTTCCGTGTTGCCCATTGCACGCTTCTACACCGATCTGGTGTTTCCAGCATTAAGACACAACATTAAGGATTTTCGGTGGTGAGTGCGGTAGAAAGGGGCGCACTGAGCGGAATTTTTGGTGAGAGAGCAATATTGTGCGTGTTTTAAAACAGGCAAACTCACGTATGGGTACACGGATAGCCATTTAGTATCCATATTCTTTCATATCTGTGCTTCTTAGTCATATTTACCAGAGTAAATACTATCGCCTTATGCTGGCAATGGTGCTTGCAATTCTAATGAAGATATTCCAGAATCATACATTGCTTTGTTTTCCAGTTGACTTATACGAAAGCATTAAGTTTAACAAAACTCTAAAATAATACCAAAAAAATATCTCACAATATCTGACATTACGGCAAAAACAATTCAATACGTTTCTCTAATACAATATGTAGATGAACTAACTAAACTTCTTTGGTAATATTTAACACTCCACTTCCGTCTCCATTCATTTCAGCTTTCATTTTCTGCTTTACACAACCGAATCACCCTTCCAATAATACAAGAAAAATTCACGTTCACGGACGATTTACCTTTACCTGCCATTCGGATTAAGTATTCTCCACTCTTTAATTCTTTCGAGTTTTTCCCATTCTCTCACAATACCAAACCAGCCGAAATGTTACTCTTCTTCTCGTCTGCCATTCCGACCTTTGTTTCATGTGAGAAGTTTCCAAGCTCTTACCCACGCGCTTTTGCTGCCCACCTGCAATTATCCTGTTTCTAAGAAATATGTATCCTGCCGTTCAAAAAGGATGAGGAGAAAATTGTTTCGAAAAAATCTTGTATGTAATGTATACTTGTATGTTGTTCACCTTTCTTGTTAGCTTGGCACATCCTTTCGAATTTCTGAATTTTTGCCGAAAGATTCTAACCCAGAACCGAACATGCCCCATTCATGAGGAAGCCAATGTTACAGTAAAAGTACTCATACAACCAAAGTCCTGAGTTAACCTCAAACTCCCTTCGATTCGCAATCAGCTTGTTTTAGAGTGAAGACCAAGGAAAGCTCAGGGAGATTCAATTACAACGTGAACTACCAGCATGAAGCGACGGAAAGGTTAAACAACGTCATCGTTGCCACCAAAGGGCTCGTCCGAATACAGGGTATAGGGTCTTCGAGTCGTGTATTTTTGGAGCAAGCTTTAGTACAATTCGATCGATCCGAAATGCACACTTGGTCTGCGAGTAACTATTCAGCTATTTGTTTCACGTGTATACACTGGAACTGACACCGAGTAAAAGTTCGTAAAACAGATATTACATGGAGGACATATAATCGTGCCAATTAATAAATTAGGCAAAGCAAGATAGATTAAAACATAGTCTTATTTCCCTATCAGCCGATCTTTAGCTCACGAGCTGTAAACAGTCGACTAATTCATCCTGGCTAGCTGAGTATCCTCCTACGATAAAATCTAATATACGATAAAATCTATATACGATAACATCTATGTACGATAGCATCTAATATTTGTGAAAAATCGAAAATTTATTCCTTTTTGATTATTTGGAATCGGTCGACTGGCTTTGTTCACTTCGATCACTCGAACGAAACACACAATCGAAATGGGACAGGCAATTGTCAGTTATAATTTTCAATCAATAGCAGCTTGTGTAGTCAAGCGGGTAGAGCACCAGCTGTGGCTGTTTGTAATTCCTGGTTCAAATCCAGCCGTGGAGATTCAATCATGATTTCACGCCGGGCTTAAAGCTTATTTTGCTTCGTTTGGGTAGCTAAGTCAAATGAGGAATGAAATGAGTTGCGATACTAATTGCTTTTACCTTCTATTACATCTTTTATTTCAACGTCTTTCTGTTCTCTCATTCTACTAGTTTTGTCCTCCCATATTTTGTGAAATCCGATGGACACGTACAGGATTTTGCAAGCAAGGTACTTCCGAAGGCTAACTCTGCAAAGCCACGCATACTATCGGGACATGTCATTCAAAAAGTTTAATGGATTTGAAACTCGTTTCAAAAGCGCACAATATGAATTGGCACGTTGTTCAAAGAAATTGGCAGAAAATGGAATTATTAATCGATTGTCTCCCACTTCCTTCATATAAGGATGGATTTTCAGAAAAGAACGTAATTCAGGCCGACGGCTATATTCAAATTTCAGTTGTATTCAAAAATTTGTCAAACATCATTGCGAAGAATATTTTCAATTTCTGATGGAATGCCCTCGGATGTGAAGTTTGAGCGATATAAGAAATTTAGTCCGTCTAAAATACGATTCTGATCAGCGTCTGGCAAAGATTGCTTTGCTCTTCTTTGCTTTAATCTTGGTTTTCCTTGGTTTGGGAATAGTAGTTGAAGAGATCATTGATTTATCGCTAAGGTTTAAGCTTTGAAGCGGCTTTGTGCTCTAAGTGTCCAGCCCATACAAGGAGCTCATCTGTGTACAAGTTATATCTAATGAAGATGATGAAGATTTCGAGAAATGTGTACAGCGCTAATGACTGCTTTACTTCATGACCAACTCACCCTGTGAATTTTGTTTCTGTCTGGTGACTACGGTGCCTTCACCGGAAGCAACAGAGGTAAAAAGACTTTGAGGTTCCCGGCCGCTAAAATTTCAATATTTCAGAAACTCAAACAGTTGCGGCTTGTTTCCACTACAAAGTGTTGACCACACGAAAATTTAATAGTAGCATCTCCTGTAAATAACGACAAAACAACCAGTGCTGGCAGGTCTTTTAATTTAATTCTTCCCGTTTAATTTAATGCAAAAGCCAGAAAAAATATGATAAAATGACTGTTCTTTTCTATTCCTCATACTCGTGAAATAAAAATCGAGAGAATAAAAATTAAAAAGGTGCCTTAACTACTCTAAACCTAAAGGCCCCAGAGCCTTCTAACAGTGGAGCTCCCGTGTACTTCAGTGAATATTCAAAGAGATTCAAGGATTAAATCTGAAGAAAATTTCAAAGAACAAAGAACTATTTAGGTAGAGAAGGTTAGGTTAGGTTAGGTTGTGCTGGCTGGCACATGGCCACACATAGAACTACTGGTCCGTAGTGATACCAGATAAATGGACCTCGAGAAAGTAATTCAGTCCAAGCGGCCATCAAAGGCCCCGGACTTTTTCGCGAACTGAAGGATGTCCTTCAGCTTTTGCTCTGCCACGTGCGAGAGATCCACCAGCCAGGGCTCACCGAAGTATCGCAGTCTGGTTTTTCCCAGTGCCGGGCAGTGACACAGGAGATGCTGGATAGTTTCTGACACCCCCGGCTCTTGACACCTTCTACAGATGTCGCTCGTTAGGAGTCCCATTTTCTTAGCATGTGCTGCTACAAGACAGTGACCAGTAATGATACCAACGAGTCGTTTGCAGTCAATCCGCGCTAACTCGAGGAGGTACTTGGTCGATGCGAGATCGTATGACCCCCACATGATTTTGGTTGCTTTGCAGGTCTGAGTTGCACTCCATCTGCGCGTCACTCCCTGCATCATGTTGGAGTCGATTGAGTACTTAATCGCCTGGATAGGAGTAAGGATGTTAACCGCTTCCAAAAGGGGAAGACTAGCCCAATACTTGGCTAACGCATCCGCCTTTTCATTTCCATCAATACCCTTATGACCAGGAACCCAGAAGGTTCTGACTCTTCTGCTGTTACCCAGTCTGTTCAGGGCCTGAATGCAATCGAATACACACTTCGATTTGTACGTGTGAGACAGCAGTGCTTTTAGCGCCGCTTGACTGTCCGTAAAGATGTTTAGTACTTTGCTAGTAGTATCTTTGGCGTATATGAGGTCTGCGGCTTTACGTATCGCAAACACCTCCACCTGGAAAATACTACTGTGATTTGGAAGCCTGAAAGCTGCTTCCATAGCTGTATCTGCAGAATATACTGCAGCACCCACTCCTGCAGCTGTCTTCGAGCCGTCAGTGTAGATGCCAAGAGCTGCAGGACACATTTGTCGATTCCATTCCTGCCCATCTCCCACAGTCGCTCGATATTCCCGCTCAAAGCACAGAGTGGGAACCAGGTAGTCAGTGCTTCCTGCGTAACCCCGTTCAATACTGCTGTGGCCAAAGGATCCTGGCTCGAAGTGCCCTGATTCCCTTAGCCTGACAGCAGCCTTTGCGGCAGTGCCTCTAATAAAGAGATCAAGCGGGGGGAGATGAAGCAAGACGTTCAGAGCAGACGAAGGTGTCGAGGCTAAGGCACCTGTAGTGCAGAGGGCCGCCAACCGCTGAACTCTATTCGCCATGGTAGCAAAGGTGCTTTTATTCACTGCTGGCCACCAGACCAAGCATCCGTAAACAAGGATCGGCCTAGCTATCGCCAAGTAGATCCAGTGCGTTAAAGCAGGGCTTAGACCCCACGTTTTACCCAGCACTCTCTTGCTGGCATAAATCGCGTTGCTTGCCCGCTTAACTCTTTCCTCTAAATTCGCCTTCCATGTGAGCTTGCTGTCCAGAATAAGACCCAAGTACTTAGTTTGCAACTTGAGACCTAACCTGGAGCCGCCCAGCATGATATGGTCTAAATCCGGGGTTTTATACTTCCTAGTGAAGAGCACAATATCCGTCTTATTGGGGTTAATGCCAAGACCCACGGTATTCGCCCACTGCTCAACCACCCCTAGAGAGTACTCGATGAGCTGAGCAAGGGTATGGGGAAACCTACCCGAGACTAAAATTGCAATGTCGTCAGAGTAGGTCACAACCGTGAGTCCCTTGCTTTCCAACTTTTCCAGAATTGAGTTTGTTATAAGGTTCCACAAGAGAGGAGATAAGACCCCTCCCTGCGGAGTGCCTCTGCAGACTTTTCTTCACTCCGCTGATATGAGCCTGTGGTTAAGCATGTTGCCTATGAAGCTACAAATAGCGGGGTGAGTGTTATGTGCGTGGAGGCTCTCCATAATAGCTGTTGTGTGCACATTATTGAAGACGCCTTCAATATCTAGAAAGACTCCCAAGGCGTATTCTTTGTAATGGAGTGCCCTTTCAATTTTGAGGACTACCCTATGGAGAGCCGTTTCAACAGATTTCCTTTCATATACGCATTTTGGGCTCTCGGTAGAGTTTGAGTACCAAGTCTTTGTTTGATGTGAAGATCAAGTAATCTTTCGAAAACTTTAAGGAGGAAGGAAGTCAGGCTAATTGGTCTGTAGTCCTTCGGATACGCATGGTTGACTTTATATATATAAATATATATAAATACAACCGTAGCGGTCCTCCAGGCTGCAGGTACATGGCTTAGCACTAGGCAACCTTTGTAAATTTGTGTTAGCAAGGAAACAGCAAGCATACCTGTTTTTTGAAGCATGACCGGCAGAATTCTATCCGGACCTGGAAACTTGAAGGACTTGAAGGTGTCAATTGCCCAGACAAGCCTCTGCCTGGTGACAACTTCGCCAATGCCTTCGATGTCAAGCAGATCAGACGCCTGCACACGAGTTAAAGGGGTGGAGTCATCCAAACAGCCCGGAAAGTGAGTATCTGCGAGGATCTTCAATGTTTCCGAGCTGCTGCTCGTCCACTCCTCATCAGACCTGCATAACAGGCTAGGCGTGACAGGGCGTTTAGCCAGCAAATTTCTAAGTCTTGCCATCTCTGAGGTGGATTCAATCCTACCGCACAGCTCTTTCCAGGAGCTCCATTTGGCTTTCCTTATTTCCGTTTTGTAGAGCCTGAGTACGTCCTTGTATTCGTCCCAGCATTCCCTACAGTCAGCTACCTTGGCTAACCTAAAGAGTTCTCGTACCTGTCTTCTGCGACAACCCAGGTCCCTGTTCCACCAGGGTGGCTTAGGTTTGCGCTTCGGACAGACTTTGGGACAGGATCGTTCAAAAGCTTTTACCAGTTTACCAGTAAGAGTGTTGACCGCAGATTCCAGGCCAGCTACAGAGCTTATCCTGGGAGGAGGGCCTAAGTCATTGGTAACTTCCCGTTTGAAGATCTCCCAGTTTGTTTTCCTGGGGCTGCGAAACGACCGAGAAGTGCGAGAAAAGACAAGGGCTGAAAATTCCAGCCCGATTAACAAAAATTTATTCGGGAGAACATATCTATACCCACACTTTTTACCTCTCAAAGAAGCTGAGACTAAAACATTGAAACATAAGCTGAGACTATTAGATGCTGAGACTAAAACGCAACTTTGAATTATGACTCCAATGGAAATATTCATTTTTAGACTGTCCTACGATACTCAGCCTGAGGAACTTCTTAGCAAATCACGGGAAAGTTAGGGGTAGTACCAAAACCACTCATCTGCCGTAAGCTAACAAAAGATGGCATATGATAAGCTCATTTAAATTGACTTTCTCGTTGAACTTTTTGGTGATTGGTCAACAATTCTTCTGGCCTCCTGATGAAGCTGTGCATGACTTTCTAAACAAAAATCGGAAGTATACACAACTTCGTCAGCAAAAAAATAGATTTATCTTTATACATACTACCAAAATGTAAGAGGGCTCAGAAGTTCAGCATGATATTATTTGCTTATCGGAGACGTGGATAAATTCAAGCTTTCTGAGCTCCAAGCTACTCTCGACACACAAATCTTTTGGTGAAGTTGTTCTCATAGCTATAAAAAATTCAACTTTCGATGGTATTATTAATTCATTGTTTCTTAACTCTAAATTCATTCTCTTCGGTGACTATAATCTTTCAACCATTTATTGGCTCCCTACCCCTGAAGCAACATCATCTCCTTTGTCATTCGCATCTGCGATCAGAAATTTTATGCACAGCTGTGCGCTTTGGCTGTTCAATATGATTGCTACTACCTATCTTGATAGGATCTTTAACTTAGTTTTTTTTAACATATCTACCAATGATCTTTTCATTTGAAAATCCATGATCCCATACCTAAGAATTGATCCTATATCTAAGAGTTGATCCTCTTAATCCTTCGTTAGATACTGTTGCTCATATCTACCGCTTGGAACCTCTCAATCCACATCAATACTGTAAATGTAACTTCTTCAAAGGTATTAATATTTTGCCTCGTCGTACTATGTCGTCATACTCTTTCCTCAACAATTTATCCTCCTCCTGAAATCTGTTACAGATTACCAACATCATTTTATCCTATTTCTTCTTTTACGCCTTCTATTGTGAAATCCATCATAGGAAAACTCAAATGTTCTTCAAGCATAGGTATTAATGGACTTCCAACAATATTTTTGAAAATGACGAGCACTTCAGTAAGTCTTCCTTTGACCATTATCATTAATAAGAGCTTACCCAAGGGTCGTTTTTTTCCCCAGGCTACAATACATCGAATTCCGAAATCAGATGACATGTTTTCTGCACACATTTTCCGCCCAATATTGATTCTTCTATCCTTTTCCACGATCCTTACACGGTATCTACATGACTTTATCATAATTTAATACGGCCATCTCATTGCAAAAGAACAGCAGGGTTTCTTCCCATGTCCCCTCTTCTTTCTGTTTTATGTGAATGATCTGCCGCCACTTCTTTCTTGTGAATGTCTATTTTATGTCGATGATCTGAAACTCTTCGTGACCATACGGTCCATTGATGACTGTAACCTTCTTCAATCCAACCTTAAAATCCTCGAAAGCTGGTGTAAAGAAAACAAGTTTCTTCTGGATACAAAAAAATGCCAAACGCTGCTATTTTCTCATGAAACTTAGCTTTCTGTATTCCATTACTCATTGGATACCCATAAGGTCTCTTCTTTTGCCTGTGTCAAAGACCTTGAGGCTATCTTTGACAACAAGCTCAGATTTTATGTTCATATCTCAGATTTGATCAAGCCTCTAAACTGTCAGGCTTTATTTTAAGATTGTCCCAAACATTCGGATCCATACAACCAACCTTACTTTTATATTCTTCCATTGTTCAGTCAACTCTGGAATATGCCTCTGTTGTGTGGTCTCCTCTATATGAATGTCATAAGAAAATTCCCTCGTTTGCTACTTTACAAGCACGGTATTCCCCGTTTAGATTATAATGATCGTCTTTCCTTTCTGAACCTTGATACGCTGTCTTCCCATCGTATCTATCACGATTAATGCTTTCTCTTCCAAATCTGTCACAACCTTTTACATGATTATGTGAAAATATCAAATTGCGTCATCAAGCGCGTAAAACTCTGTGCCCAGAATCTTTTGAAGTATCGTTTGCGAAATCGTCAGTCTACTTTAATTCGCTTTGAACAAGGCTACCGCATAACATATAATTTTCTCCAGCTTGGTCCTTTACCTCAATCCTTCGAAATATGAAACATAACTAACATAACTATTTGAAATATAACTATGGTAAAAGCTAGCATGAACTAATTTATACCGTCTAGTTGGAATGTAATCTGCATGTTGCATATGGGTAAATAAATTATTAATAAATATATTAATAAATAAAAACGAAGAAACAGGCCAGAAAAAAGAAAAGCGACAGAGACTCCTGAAGCCTCCCTCTTTACAATTAACGGTAGATCTTCCCTACAAACTGTAAGAGACAGAGTGGAAAAAGATAAGCTTTAGAGGTTCCCGAAGCCTCTCTTTCTACCTCTGACGGAAGCTCTTATTTATGAATCAGGGAAGAACTTTTTCAAAGTCATCTTAAGCATGAAATCCAAAACGGAAGAATGTGTGCGGCGCGCATCTTGCCTAACCTCTAAGAAAAAGAAAGAAAAATTAACTGTATCAGCTACACAAAACCTGGTACTAGTAATAGAAGACACATTGACAATGCAAGATACGACTCCTTGTACCACGCTCTCTGGATAATTGGGCTAGTTAAATACTCAGATGTCGAGTTGCTTTTACGATCCGATGATTTTTTCAAGACTGCTAATATTTTTCCTCAACTGTCCTGATAGTCCTGATTTTTGTTTAGCGCGTAAGATTTTTCTTCGATCCCGAGATTTTTTTTTCAAGTCTTCCAGTATTTTTTCTAGACTGCCCTGATTTTTTTCAAGCACGTTGGATTTTTCCTTTGACCCTGTGCTATTTTTATCAAGACTTTGTCTGTGAAAATATTGGTCCCACCACATGCAATTTCTTTGACATATATCAGTTCTGCGTCTTTTCGTATCACAAAGACTTCCATCCGGAAAATATTACAGTGATTAGAAAGCCTGAAAGCTGCTTTCATATTTCTGATTTCTGGAGCAGCTGGGGAAGTGTTGCCACACCGCGTTTGGCCAGGTAATCAGCAATAACAAAGAGCGTGTGCGATGAGGCGGTGTCATGGTGAAAACGCCAGGACGCCAGAGCTTCGTGACTTCCAAGTAAAATTGACTGTTCACCGTTTATCCTGGTGGCACGAATTCGGAGTGAACAACGACTTGATGTACGATTTGTTCATTCGCGCCTTTTAATGGCGCGGAGAAGCGGGTGGGTGCCACTCAGCACTTTGCCGCTTAGACTTCGGGTCATATTCAAAAATCCACGTCTCGTCATCCGTTATCACATAGTCTAAAAAAATTCGGATCACTTTCACACTGCTGCAAGAGTTGCACGAGAAGCCTTCTGGTCATCGGAGAAGATCTTGGGCACCATATTTCCGCAGATTTTGCGCATGCACAGATCCTCAGTAACAATGCGATGCACGGTACTTTTAGGAACATAGCACTCCTCTGTCAACATTCTTACGCTCATACGGCAATCTGAGTTGAGCATGTCCCTCACTTTCTTCACCTTTTCGTCGATATCGGCAGATGGCGGGTGTCCAGGGTTTTCTTCGTCTTCAGCGTCCTCTCTGCGTCTCAGCCATTTCGTGCCAGCGATAAATCATGTTTTAAGACATGGTATCATTGCCAAAAGCCTCCCGTAGCATAACAACAGTCCCGGCACCCGGTTTGATGAGTAAAACAAAAAATTTAATTGCGTAATGCTGCTCTAAGGAACAAGGCATCTTCAAAATCCGACGCGTCACTTCAACAGAGGCCCAAACAAACGGTCACGTGCACTGTACAACTCGAAGAGAAAGGCAGAGAGTGAAGGATTTGCCATCAGCTGGTACCTCAGAAGAACCAAAACCAAAATAAGTTCACTAAATCATACGCAATAATGAGAAAAGAATGACAGGTGAGAATGTATATATATATATATATATATATATATATATATATATATATATATATATATATATATATATATATATATATATATATATATATATATATATATATATCGTGTTAGATGATAGGTGGGAATGTGTTGACGTGTGTATAATCCTATCAAGAAACAGTAAGCGCAGCGAACATTCGCTGGCAACAAACGAAATTGTGTGTATTGCATTGCATGAAATTCTCGGAGATATTCTTTTTACTCGCCAAATGGTATCGAAAGTAGTAATTCGTGCTAACTACCTTATCGCTTACCGTTTTAATACTCAGAAAACGTTTTTCTGTAAATCATTATTCGTTAAAATAGTCTCTTTGGCAAAGCAAATGTTTATTGTCTAGTGGGAACGAGAAACGTATCTGACCGTAGCAGCGTTGCTTGGCGGGGTATTTACTGTCGTTTTTCAGCTTGGACTTGGATATTGCTATTTATTTCTCTTAATCAGTGGGGAAATATAGTAAATTGTATCGCGAATCACGTTCTTTCCGTGTGTTCTAATTTCAAACAGATTAAATTTCTTTATGAAGTTTCGAATGTTTTTTGAATAAAAGAATAAATAAATTCTGAATAAACAATTTATGATTTTTCTAAGCTATATTCTATTCTTTCTAAGTTCTATTTCACGAGACGAATTAAGAAAGACTAGACATGCTCCACGTTTTAATCTTAGTGAAAATTCTGGTAATTTCAACATTTCTAAATAACATTACTGTTCAGGTGAACTTCAAACTTTTCGCGCGCATTCATCAATACCACGCTCGAAACGACGACGGCATAACCGGGAACACAAAATAATATTTCAATTTTTACATTTAGAAAGAACCGTTAGGTCATCAAATGTTTAGTATATAAGAAGTGAATAGAAAATAAAATAGTTGGTCTTGGTCAGTGTTTTTTTTTTATCAATCGGTATCAAACAGTTGAGTAGTCAGTTGAAGTGTTTACTAACCAGTAATGATATTCAGATAATCAGTCAATAATTGGATCGGGTGCAACACTCGGCTCTGATAACTTGCAGGTTTTTCGGGTGTACGACTCGAAACGTAAATAGTCTAGCGAAGCGCTTGTACTATTTAGGCGGCCAGTTCAACTCTGGCATTGTTAATTAGTATTGTCTTTCGGGTGTACCACTCGAAGTCAATAACTGGGCGATCGGTGCGGATGTACCACTAGGAACGAAGGTAGTGTGTTGGAACTTCATACGACTCCGACGGTCAATAAAGGTCGCGGTATAAACAATTACTTTTTAACTACTGTAAAATTGTTTTTCAATATCAAATTGGTATACACTAGTAATGATCCACAAAAAAACAGCTGACTGGAATCTTCGTTGAATTCGTTCCACGAGATGATCAGGGGCGGATTCGCCACTAGGCCCGGTAGGCCCGGGCCTAGTGCGGCAAATTTTTGGGCGGCATTTTTTTTCTGTCGTATATGTACCTATACATATTTCTGAGTTGAATGAGCCGTACACCTCAAGTCAACCGAATTCTCTCAAAAATCAAATTAAAAAGTTTGACTTATAATAAATATCGAAATGCGATCACGGTAAAGGACCAAAAAACTCAAAAATACCTTAAAAGTACCTAGAGAGTATCTGAAAATACCTAAAAAGAGCCTAAGAGGACCTAAAAAGATCTTAAAAAGAACCCAAATAATACCTCTTCAATTTAGGAAAAGCTTATCAGAGGTTAATATTTGCGTGGATTGATTTTTCAGACAATTTTTTTTTATTATTATGGTACAGGGTATATCAACTACATGCGAATCTCTTTATTTTTGACGTATTTTTTTAAAAATATTTCGGGTTCATCCTTAACTAATAACATATCGAACATTAATTTACCGTAGTCGAGTTCATAGTTGATCTCCAGTCAAGTGCGGAAGCAAACTTCGAACGGAATAGCAACCTTACTTATAAAAATATGAACGAAGACGTTGGAATTATATGCGATGTAAAGGTGTATACGGTTTTAGACTGTTCAAAATTGGTATTTGTGAATTCTTTTTTTTTGTGCTTTTAGGTTCTTTACCGTGGGTGTATTTTAATAATTATTTGTGTGGCAAGGGCGCAATAATAGGAAATTGATACGAACGAACCGGTTTTGCTCTGATATTCCTTTTTTGTGAGCTCGGGCGCAACGAAAAACAGCAAAATATTCTAGAGAATCGAAAAAAAATCGTGCTTTGTTACATATAATATAATTTCCGAAAAGGGCGGCAAATATTTCTGAGGCCTAGAGCGGCGAAATAGTCAAATCCGCCCCTGGAGATGATCGATGTCAAGATGACACATATTTCAATGTGATGAAATGTGTCATCGAGGGATATTTTTTAATTTGTAACGAAATTCTTTTCTTTTTAGTTTGGCTGCTGAGCACTGTAATATCTATAGTACTTATGCTATGCCTTTGTTGACATTCCCGCCGCTTGGCGCACTTTGGTAGCGCTTTGCTTTGGAGAGGAGAGGTCAGTCAACTTAATTTTCAAAGAGGCCCTGTATATCTCTTGCGACGTTTTGCCTGACTTGTGAAACGTTTCATGTATAGCTTTTCACATCATGCTGGAAGCTAACATGCCAATCTCTTTGCAACCTATACAACGCCTTTGATTCTCTTGATCATACTATCTTGAGATGGAAACGACAAAATTACAGTATCTCTGATTTACTAATTTTGTTTCTTTACTTTCTTCTTATCGTTTCGCTATAAAGTCTTTCAATACTCTTTCTTTCTAACCTTTTTTTGGCACTCCTTAGGGTTCTATCTCTGATCAATTGTTCTTTCATACTTTCTGCTCTACTTTCCTTTTCACACTTTTGACGACTTTATTATTTTGTCAAACAATCTTATTCCTTTGAATAACACCTTTTATTAAGGATATTTTATGACATTCATTTTTACATTAAACTTTTTAAGTTGCGGTTTTAATGACGTGAATTTAATATCAAATTTTAACGGTAAATTTTCCAGTTTAGGTGAGGCATACTCTGATCAAATCATATCAGCTATTGTGTCATGTAACTTGCTGCTTAATCTCTACGTTAAATGTTTTGTCACTTTTATGCAAATGATGCCTCACTGAAGTATGCATACAGGGTGTTTGGTACTCGGTGGACACTTTTGTAAGGAGGCATTTCTTGATCTATTTTGAGCAAAAAATTGTTCTACAGGGTGGTCCGTTTTTCAAAATCTACGGAGTTACAGGGTGGCCAATAAAAGTGTTTCGGACCTGTACCCTGACTCGCTTAAATCATTATATCTTGAAAACAAATAATCATCACGCATAGTTTTGTGGCTTGCTCTTTTATGGAATCAAATTATCTTTAATTTGATGTAAGATTCTAATTTGTAACTGTACTTGATTTTGAGATATTTACTTGAAAACACAAAATTTTGGCACTTTTACCACGCAAATTCTGTGTTCAATGTCGTTTTCCTCAGAAAATCTCATGAAAAGATGCCATTTTAACTTTATATTTTTATAGGCCATATTGTTGACTACAAAAGTTGCATACATACTTATGACTTAGATTTTACCATTTCGCAAGTAGTAAGCGAAAATACATATCACTTAAAAAGTAAATATGCCGTAAAGTGGCCCTCGTTGAAAAGAATAGGTTAAATTGTTATTTGTACTTAAATTTTTTTAACGCCCATAAATTACTTTTTAAACTATCAATAAAATAAACTAAATTAAAATTAGTTTCAATATAATTGAAGCACCTACCTGGATGTTAAAGGTAAAATTGGGTATAGTTCTCCGCCTTCATTGATGGAATACGTAAAAAAATTAAGATCCTATAAAAACAGAACCACTTTCAAATTATTGTGAGTTTCGGTACATTACTCGAACTCGAAGATATCACTAAAATTTCAAACATAAATTCAAAATGTCTCACTACACTAATGAAGAATATGCAGATATTATGTACGTATATGGAGTGTGCCGGGGAAGTTCACAAGCGGCGCAATCTTTGTATCAACAGAGATATCCCCATCGACGGATTCCTGGAAGGAGATTATTTCAACAACTATACACCAAGATTCGGGAAACTGGCAGCGTTAGGACGAGCCGAGTAAACGCAAAACCTGCTCCTGCAATCGTTGTAGGGACCGATGAAGAAAACCTGCATACAGTGCAAACTGACCCATCAATCAGTGTTGGAAAGTTTAGAGTATTTTAAAACCAGCCCGTTTACATCCCTACCATCACACACCAGTGCAGGAGCTGCTACCGATCGATTTGCCCAAATGGATGGAATTCTGCAATTGGCTCCTTGAGAAACAATTAGACAACGAAAATTTTTTGAACACCATTCTCTGGACGGATGAATCCTTATTTACCAGGGACGGTATCACAAACTTTCACAATTTACATAAGTGGGCTGAGAGCAATTCACACACGAGAGGGACTTCATCGTTTCAGCATAGGTTCAGCGTAAATGTATGGGCAGGAGTGATTGGTAACGATTTAATTGGACCTATTAGGGTCCCGCCTACTTTAAATAGTACCAATTACTTACACTTTTTAAGACAAGATCTGCAGGACTTATTGGAGGATATTCCGCTGCAACGATTGGCTTCCATGTTTAACCAACACGATGGTGCTCCAGCTCACTATGGCCGACCAGTCAGAGTTCCGTTTAATTCCAATTGTACCAATCGCTGGATCGGTAGAAATGGACCAATACACTAGCCTGCGAGATCTCCTGATCTAACAATTATGGATTTTTTTATGGGGGCGGATGAAAGCCTTTGTCTACACAACGGAAGTATCAACATTGGTAGACCTAAGTACCAGGATCGATGCGGCTACAACAGAAGTGAGGCAGCAGCTGAAAAGAATGAATATGAAAAGAACGCTTGCGAAACGAGCTTTAGCGTGTATTCAAAATGAAGGTGGCCATTTTGAACATTTACTGTAGGTCAAAATTTTTGAAATAGAGCGTAAAAACCTTTAATAAATTCTTTCAGTTCAAGCAAAGAGTGTAGATCGAAAACGAGGGCCACTTTATGTCATATTCAGTTTATAAGCGATATGTATTTTCGCTTACTACTTGCGAAATGGTAAAATTTAAGTCATAAGTATGTATGCTACTTTTGTAGCCAACAATATGGCCAATAAAAATATAAAATTAAAATGGCATCTTTTTATGAGATTTTCTGAGAAAAACGACATTGAACACAGAATTTGCGGGGTAGAAGTGCCAACATTTTGTGTTTTCAAGTAAGTATCTCAAAATCAGGTGCAGTTACAATTTAGAATGTTACATCAAATTAAAGATAATTTGATTCCATTAAAAAAACAAGCCATAAAACTATGCAAGATGGTTATTAGTTTTCAAGATATAATGATTTAAGTGAGTAAGGGTACAGGACCGAAACACTTTTATTGGCCACCCTGTAGCTCCGTAGATTTTGAAAACCGTACCACCCTGTAGAACAATTTTTTGCTCAAAATAGATCAAGGAATGCCTCCTTACAAAAGTGTCCACCGAGTACCAAACAACCTGTATATGAAAGAAAATGAAACTTATTAAACTTTGAACAACATATTTTCTGTCACGGATACTTCAAGAAAAGCTTTTATACATTTCACTCTAACTCTCATGACCTTGTTTGCGCAGATATAGATGTGGCTCTGAGTGTATCTACGCTGAATATTATTCCAACAAAACACAAAAACACGCATGAATTACTAATTAATAAGAGGAAATCATGAATTATTTGCCAGAGAGTCCTTATCTCCCAATGGATCGTGGTACATTACTCTTTCATAAGCCTTTTAATCCTATGCTCCCACACACTGTAAAAATCTACTTCATATGTTTCCCTGAAACAACTTCTTCCCATCGCGTACTGAAATGAGCAATGGCTTTTAGAATTTCAGAAACCCAACCAGGCCATATGTAAGTATTCATGTGTGTAGATATTAGACTGAGTCACAGATTCAAAATAGTACGGCTGAATTTAATGCAACCGCAAAATGAGAATCTGTTTTTTCATTGCCTCGGACCGAAAGGGTAGTTAGTCGCTACACAAAACCCTGGCTCTAGAATCCTCTTTTCGAATGAGGTGACCATATATGTGTCCTAACTGTTGGACCCACGTTTCAGTTCGGGCTTCTTTTGTCCTTCCATTTACGAGACCGACATTACTATGCATACTTATAATTTAAAAGTCGCAGCAAAACATGTGTGTCATGTCCTCGGTCCCGTGTACATGAATTCAGCTATGATATTATGAGAGAATTATTGTTTATTATGAGTTTTGCTGGTGTTGTTGCTGTAAACGATGTCCTTCATATCCGTTTCCGGTTTTAAATGGGGTCTGTATTCAACTGCGGTGGGATAGATAATATCCTTTTGTTGGTTGAAAGCTGAGTTGAAGCAGATCAGGAAAGATTTGCGGAGAGGGAAAAGATTTCGGAGCATGGAATATGTGGTTAAACGGCAAAGATATTAAGGATGATTTGAAACTTTTATTTGATGTGGTTAGGAAAATGCAAGTTTACGATTTCAATAATGATGTTGGTGATCATTTCGACAAGCTTCTGTCGCAGTTTGGAAGCGAATCTTGTGCCTCAAAATATAACTTATTTAATTGCTTACCACTAAAAAAGCTATTTTTGAAATAGTGTGGAAGGTGAAATTGGTGACTGGATTCGAAACACTAACATAATTGGTAATCATTTTTCCAAAAAAAAAAGCTGTGTAATGAACTGATGTGGCTTACGGCATTTTTTTGTGACTACAAGACACAACTTTTTTTATCAGAATCAATGACCCATCTTGGTTCGCTATTCTGACCTTCCAGCTATATTTATTAATTTATGTCCGTGATAGAACTTCCATTTCGAATACTCCATTGTATACAAAAGTGTATCCGAAACATTGCACACTTTTTCCTTAAATATTAATTTCATCAAAACACAGCTGCTCATAAATAATACAGCTTACGTCATAATAGAATAAATGATTCTGCCACCCCACTCCAATATTCAATTTTTTTCAACCGATTTAATCGTGCTGAACGATAGCACACTTAGGTTGAGGGGCTGAAATATCAGGGGCAAGTATTATATAGGATTTTCTAATATTTCAATAAACCAAGTTTCTAGGTCTGACGAGTTTTTTCATGCTCGAACGGAAGTAGAAAAGTTTGGAACTAATGATGTGACCACATTGTGTTTATCGCATGAATGGACAATAAGATTTGAACGGTAAGTGTTATAGAACTGCAAACTATCAAGAAGTTTAATATTGAACAAAATTATGGAACGTTCACATATAAGCAATAGTTTCAAATTGTTTATCTATTTGGCTATTCAAGTCAACGCACTCATCATTACCAGGACTCATTGCAACTGAAAATTTAAATCTTTAATTTTTAAACTTTTTGAGTTAAGTGCAGAAAAAGTATTTTTAACAGCTTACTTCAAGCCATGAAGCCACTTTCCAATACGAGCTATTATCCACTCTCGAGCTATGTCCGCTCGCTCATTTCACAAATAATGGTTGGGATAAAAGATATTAAATTGAACTTTTATGAAAAATTGATTCGGTTTTGAATTGTTTCTTTTTTATACGATCCCAGCTATTTCCTTATTTACCCACAAGTCTAGTTCTACAAAACTATCAAACTTAAATTTGAAAAAGACCTTTTAGACTTGGAAGTAGTAACTACAAACTACAATGCTTGACCTGCAATTAGCCGTTTATGTCAATTTTGTTCGAAACTTCAAGGAGACTCGAAAGTTTTTTTGAGGAATAAATTAATAAAGTGAACAGCTAACATAAAATCGGAAAGTTTTTCGGAAGGAAAGTAGTCCTTCGTTTCAATAAGTTTGACCAGAAAATAAGTATTTAAGTTAAAGTTTCGTTCAAACTTCACTTTTCCATTTATTATTTGCTAGTTATTCGACGTAGAGCTTACAAGTTGTTATGGAATTAACGATGGAACTGTACTTAAGGATTCTGTAATTAATGATTCATTTCCAGTAAATCATTTCCGATTATAATAATTAATGTTGACATGGTAAATTAAACAAGGGCAACCATTGTCAAGAAACAAGTAGGCAGGAAAATAGCATGAGGGCAAATGATGTATTCATTTGAAAATTAAATAATAGCTAAAAATATTTATAATTGGAATCTTATTCCCTGTATGACCATAAATACACTTACTACCTCATTACTAATATATTCTAATCTTTGAATTTTAATTTAGATGAATGCATTAAGTCCTCTCAGATATAATTATCATGGCACTAGGCTTGTGCCCGCCGTAGTTGACTAACTCTCAAATTTTTGGCTGGCCACAAGTTTGGCAAGTCGTATTTGACAAGTTTTGATTTTTTGAATTACTGGCGAAAATGAAAATATTAAGAGGTTACACCACAGTAGAGAGCGAAAATTTAACGTTTTTCTGCGATTTTTTTTTTGAAGTGGAAAGAACATTAAAAAAGTAATTCTTTTTAAGGATGTTGTTAAGCACGTTTGAAGTTTTAAAACAAAATTTGTTTATTAAAAAAAAAATACAAAATGGCTGCCCAAAAGCCGTTTCTGCGCAACGGTTTTTTGAAGGGGCTCCGCGGCACGCAGTAGAAGTGCACCAACAATTAATCTGGAACAAAATAAAATTGTTTTTCTGAAATAACATTAGTATAGCTATAGAAATACGTAGGGGATTTTGAAAATATTCACTTTTGTAAAATTGCAGAGCCCTTTTAAAAAAAACGTTCATTTTACTACCAAAAAACCGGCACTTATTTGTACCTAAAAATTTACATATTAACTTATCGAAAATTGGCTATGAGTTTCTCTGCGGAATGTTGTTTTAAAGATGTGATATTAATTTGGACTGTAAAAATAGAAAATTGTTTGAGTTATGCTGCGTACCGATTTGAAAAATCGTTTTTCAAGAAAAACGCGCTTTCTGGACGCTTTTATGCTGAATCGAGCCTCTTTCACTGCGTCTGTCAAAGAGCGCTCCGCGCTGTGTATTCGAGCAACGTCCGTATCTAAGCAAAAGTTGTAGGATTGTGGTCCAATATCCATGTCCATCACTTTCATTATTCTTATAACGTTTATCATTCCATAATTAAAGTTACAAACAGCAATGTCACTTACTATTTGTGATATTTTCTTTCCAATTCAATAATTTAGAAGAGACTGCTGTTCTGTGTATATCCTCCCAAGCAACGATTCAGCAAATTGTAACTCGTAAATTGGTCTGATAGTTTCAAAAACTTCCTTCGATAGTGCCGACTTATAATGGAAGGAGTCTAAGGAACCCGTTGCTTGCGCCTTCTTCCATTCGCACCAAGACTCTGACCATTTTTCGTGCTGTGTATTTTCTTCAGTTGACATTTTATGAAATAATGTCGCTCAATTTCATTTCTCATATTTTCGTCGCCGTCGAATGGCCATAACACATTATTAACTGATCAATTAATTTCGTTGTTAATTCTCCTCTTCGGCCAAAATTTTTTGTTTTTTTTTCTCCAATTTCTGAGCCAAGTGCCCATTCGTTCTTGTACATAATCAATACATTCTCTTTTTGATAAATCAAAATTTTCATACAGTTTTCTCAGCAGTATCTTATTTATTTTTGCAGTGCTTTCAAACTTTACAGTATTTCGATTTCACTTCAATGCCAACAATTCTCCCTGTAAACGATCCGAAAGAGACGAAAATCCTCGTTTTCTTCAGGAACCATCACCAGATATAGTTATTCCTGTATGCAATCCATTTTCTTCACTTTTCTTCTTCTCATCTTCTGCTACTTTTTATACTACAGCCTCGCATGGCTTTCGTTGCGATCAAAATCATATTTACTGCACGGTCGTAACAGCTTTGAAATATAGGCCATGACAATTCCGTAAATGCACAGAATTTCATTGTACCAGCTAGCCCCACTCCTAATAGTTGCATTGCTAGTACAATCCTACGGTTAATTCAATATTCATTTCGTATGAATGGACAACTCGGGATTTCAACTTTTGGACAACTCGAGCAACCGACGGTGATTTTGGAGCCTAAGCCCCGTGTACTTACTTGGTTCGCTAAATCGTATATCAGAGTTGCACGTTTTGCCCTTCACATATTCCGAAATGGCAGAAAAAACGGCAAAAAAGTTTATAATTCGGTAACCAAATTAACTTTGTTCATCGATATCGTCAGTATCCACTTTCAATGTCTTTACCGAAGCGCTGACACCGACCGAATCTTCCTCCGCTTCATTTCTGTTCAACGGTCGTCGTTTTGTCACGTTGGTCCGTCGCGGCGTCTTATACGATATTTTTGAGCCTTTATGGCTCGCATATACTTTCTTTTCACTCATTGTAGCTCACATAAATGTCAAGGCTACAAATAACGTGTGAAGAATTAGCTCTGCAAAAGAAAATTGTCATTACGAATAACTTCCACGCATAATTTACGTCTTCTCTCAACATCAAAGGACGCTGTACTACCGTGCATTGTGTTCAACATGCTTGAAAATGTTTCTAACGACTTCTATTAGTGTATTGGAGAAGTTAGAAAGCGAATGGTAAGACATAATGCCGTACCCAATGATCAGGTGTAGTATTTACCGCAGGTAGTCGTTTCTGAACAGTCGGGAGGGGTCGAGAACAAGCTCGAAATTTGAATGAAAACGGTTTCTGGCAACTATAATACCATCTGTCTCTCATTCTAGAGTGTTGAAAGCATTTTTGAAGCCAAAAAAAGATTTTTTGAAATTTCTACTGTCGTATTACCCCATAAGTACATGAGTATTTTCAATGAATCATTCAATGAGTATTATGTATTATTATATGAGTATTATATATGAGTATAAACTAGTTAATTATTTCAAACTAATCAATACGTTCGTGTTTTGAATTCTTTGAACAACAAAAAACCTAAAGGAATCAAATTTCGACGATTATCAGTCTCGGCTGCAAGCTTCATCATTGTGCTTGATCGTAACTACAGTGCTGTCTTCAACACTAACAATGGCTTTGTAGACAGCGTCAGTGGCAAGCCTCACCTACACATCTCTGCATTAATAATTTGGCACCTTCATATCTTTTTATATCTTCTTCATTTTAATTAATTAATTCTCCATTCAATCGTTTTAACCATTTATCAATTAAATATCAATTACCCTCCCATATTTCCGTAATAGCAATGACTTTGAAGGCTTTCGTTAAATAACAGTTATGTTGCTTACAGTGAAGGAAATAGCTATTTTAGGAAATGTAGCTTTTCTTCCTTATATAAAATAAATAAAATTGAATGTGATGGCAAGTATTTTAATCTTATATTGAAAACAATAAAAATATTTTATGTCACATTAAATTTTATTTATTTTATATTACGAAGAAAAGCCACCACTCTATTAACTCAGAAAAACCATTTAATTCGTTCTGCGAAGCAAAATTTATTTTTCTGAAACATGGTTGCACTCGTTTCTGATAATGCGCCATACGACTAGCGAATCCAATCCCGGGATCCCGGATCCCGGGATCCCGGGATCCCGGCCTATTTCTGGTCCCGAAAATCCCGGGATTGATGAGTTCTAATCCCGGGATTTTCGGGATCAGAAATTGGCTGGGATTTCGGGGCCGGGAGTCAAGCATTATCGGGAATCAAGCTACAGCAAGACTCGAAAAGTGCAAATAGAATCCATATTTATGAGAAAACAATTAGCTCACATCATAATGTGTAAATAATATAGAAAAACAAACCGATGTAACAGTTAAGAAGAGAATACAAAGGGGTTTGTAAATAAATAAGTATGGACTGTTTCGCATTTAGTGCATTCGTTACATCGAATGATTTGAGGAAATTAATACTAGCGAATGCATACACAGATTCACCAAAATCCTTAACAACAATCAAAAAAAGGTTGTTGGCTATGCAAGCAGGATAAAGAAAATAATAAAAAAATAAGATATAACAGGTTAGTATCTCAGGTGAACGGTTCAGTTTGATGTTTGATGAATGGACCTTGACTGCAAATATAAATATAAATATCTAGTTAGTAAATTCTTACTGGAGCTTAGTGCGAGTAAGAATATCAATGACAGCTGGAAATTACCTAGATATGAGTTTACTGTTTCTCTAGGAAAAGACATTGTTACCATCGTAACTGATGGGTCAAACGAAATGCGAAAAGTACGTAGACTAGTTGGTACAGAACAACATATTTGTTTGACGCATAGCATCCACTTGGCAGTTTGCGATGTTCGCTATAATATGAGGTCCATTCCAGATTAAAGAGTTGATGAAGCAGCCGATAGTCTGAACGACGACCACAAAGATTTTGATGGTCCTGAATAAGCTAACTACGTTGAAACCGGTCGCCTGCAAGACACGCTAGATCCGACGAAGGACATCAGCGCATACATAAAGAAAGTTCGTTAGGTAGTATTATATTTTAAAAAAGCTCCAACGAAAAATAATAACGATCTTTAAAACTATGTCGGATCCGATCAAGGCATTTAACTGTCTCCTTTAAATGGATTGTAAAACAAGATAAAATAGTCTCTTGACAATGCTCGAATAGTTTCCCATTTTGAAAAATAGTATACATTAATAGGCTTGCAATATTCAGAGCAATTAGAAGCAACAGAGTTTGATTCGATTCAGAAAATTATTGAAGTTTTACTCCCTGTGAAATTGGCTGTGACGGCCTTTAGTCGCAGACTTGCAAATTTATGCACTGCTAATACTTCATCAATATTTGTATTTAGGCTGTTAGGAGAAAAACGGTCTATTCTTCTGAATGCTATGAAAATTGCAATATTGGACCGAATAAAAGAGCGTCCATGTACTGAGCTATCTGGTTAGCTAAGCTATCTCCAGAATCTACATTGTGTCAGCGAAAATTTACCAAGGGAAATAGAATCTCTATTTTGGAAACCAAGCAACGCAAATATTAAAAAAAAATACTTCAATGATCTAGATGCTGGACCCTATGCTTGGAGCCAAAGAAATGAAGAGAACCCAGTAGATAACCATATTGAATCCAGAACAAGGTAGTCGTCAATTAACGCTACAAGAAGAGCTGCAAAAGTATGAAAATAATCAATCACGAAATGCCGCCAGAAACTAATCTAATTAAAACCATTGCAAAAGAAATGAATCTTTTCGAAAGTGGTGGCACTTGCATAGTTCGGAGTAGGCGTACCAATATTTCTCGACCGTTTCCGCGGCGTCCAAAATCGGGAATAAATTTAGAAGCAGGCTTGGAGACGATACCTTAGATGCTTTGCTATTGCTTCAATGTTACTTCCGAAAAACCCAATGAACTTTGGCCGAATTTTTTATATGTTACTTTATTATGTATCTCAATTCTAAGAGTTGTGTTTTATTGTTGTGGTTTTTGGTCGTGATTTTTTGTTGTAATTTGTAATAGATGTAATTTTTAACATCTGTCTTCATACTGTCAACGTTTTGGATAATTAAAATTATTGTTTTTATTTGCATCAATAATATAAATTAGTAATAATGCAATTTTTTATCCAGTTTTGAGCTTACTTATTGTTGTAGTTTTGAAATGATGGCAAATTATATAATCTGTTTACTAGAAACTTGACTTATTTTGTTGTGTTGTATTTTGAATTTCAAATCCCGGGATCCCGGGATCCCGGGATTTGAGATTTTATAATCCCGTAATCCCGGGATTGAAAATATGGTTCGGGATTGGAATCCCTACATACGACTCATTATAATAAACTGTAAAAGATGAGGAAAAATTCAGTTGAGTGTCGGGGAATTCGGGGAAAGAGTATTAAAGCCAATGCCGGATTTTCAGTTATTAATGAGTAAAATCGTAGCATAAATATTTTTAACATGTTGATTATTAAGTTTTAAAATTATTTCATGAAAAATAACAATAAAATCCATTATGCCTAGAGGACTAAAACTATCAGGAAGAGAAATAACATAAACTGAATTATTGGGAATGTCAAACAGAAAAATTGCGGATGAAATTGGAAGATCACGTGGTAAATAACTTCATTAAATTGGGAAGCCAATATGGACAAAAAAGAAGCATCCAGGACCAAAACCGAAGATAACTAAAAGGTTAATAGAATGTGATAGTTCAAAAAGTGGCGAAGGAAAAACTGGTTGCGTCGAAAACTGAAAGTGAATTAGGTTTGCCTGTAACCACTAGACGTGTTTGCCAAAGTCTACATGATTCACAATACCTTAAGTGGACAAAAAGATTGGCCAAATCAAGACTAGCCGAAAGGCATAAGCACGCACGCTTAATGTTCGCCAGAAAATGCCTGTCATGGAAAGAAGAGTGGGGTAATTAGCTATTAGCGATGGAAAAAATTAGCTTGGATGGCTCAGATGGCTTCCAGTTTTATTGAAATGACTCAAAAAATGTTAGAAAGTTTGCTTAAGAAAGAATTTCAGTGGGAGTACAGTAATGACGTGGGCTGCATTTTACTATAAAGGGAAATACCCACTTTGTAGCATTTCGTCGAATATGAGCTCCAAAAACTACACTGATCTCCTGGATGAAGTTTTAATTACCTTTTTCGAAGACCTTTTGCAAGAACAATTCATCTTCCAACAGGATAACGCGTCAATCCATCCTTCGCGTGACACCTTAGACCGGCTAAAGGATGGACAAATCGCAAAACGACTTTTTACGAGGGGATTCTGTATTATATCGGACAACACTACATCATTTAAGAATAAATTACTCAAGCTTGATTATCATTAGCGATTTGCGTAATGATTGATAATTTGGTCATTTAGCTGTAATAAGTCCAAATTACCACATGGCACACAGCACTTAAATGATCATTTACGACAAATGATCATTTTAGGAAAAGTATATATACGACAAATGATCATTTAGGCTGCGCTTTGTGTTTAGGCTTTTACCTCTCGTACTATTACCCCTTATTGCTGATGTTCGAAGAAGACTTTACTAATTGTTCTTCGAACATTAGTAAATTCAATTTGGCCAAAAATTCAAATTTGCATATATATATATATATATATATATATATATATATATATATATATATATATATATATATATATATATATATATATATATATATATATATATATATATATATATATATATATATATATATATATATATATATATATATATATATATATATATATATATATATATATATATATATATATATATATATATATATATATATATATATATATATATATATATATATATATATATACAGGGTGTTTGGTACTAAATGAACACTATTTTAAGGAGGCGTTCTTTGACATATTTTGAGTAAAAAATCGTTCTACAGGATGGTCCGGATTTCAAAACCTACCGAGTTACAGGGTGTTCAAAAAAACTTGTTCGGACCGGTACCCTGACTCACTTGAATCGTTATATCTTGAGAATTAATTATCACAACTCAAAATTTTATACCGCGTTTATTAGACAACTAAATTACCTTTTATTGAATGTATTGCACTTGATTGCAGTTGTACCGAGTTTTGAGATATTTTCTTCGAAACACAAAATTTTTTAATTTTAACCCCGAAAATTCTGTGTTCCAGGTCGTTTTCCTTAGAAAACCTCATTATAATGTGCCACTTTCATTTAAATATTTTGATAAGCCATATTACTGGCTACAAAAGTTGCATACATTTTAATGACTTAGATTCTACCATTTCGCAAGTATTGAGCGAAAATAAATATCGCTTAAAAACTAAATATGTCATAAAACGGTCCTCCTTGAAAAAACAAAGTTTAATATGCTAGTCGTACTAAAGTAATTTAGTACCCATTTATTGCTATTTAAAGTATCAATAAACTTAACTATATTTTAATTAGTTTCAACATAATTGATGCACCTACCTAGATGTGACAGGTAAAAGCATGTCCAGTTCTTCGCCTTTATTAGTGGGATACTTAAAAAATTGAAAACGCATAAAAACAGAACCACTTTCAAATTCTTGTAAGTTTCAGTGCATTACTCGAACAACAAGATCTAAATAAAATTTACGAAAATACATGGAAAATGCCTCGCTACACTAACGAAGAATATGGAGATATTTTGTACGTTTATGGGGAGTGCCGGGGAAATTCAGCAGCGGCGCAATCTTTGCATCATCAGAGATACCCCCATCGACGGATTCCTGGAAGGAGAGTGTTTCAACAACTTTACGCAAGGATTCGGGAAACGGGTAACGTCAGAACGAGCCGAGTAAACGCAAATCCTACAACTGCAACCGCTGTACGGACCGAAGAAGAAATATTGCATGCAGTGGAATCTGACCCATCAACCAGTATTCGACGCTT
>OX376375.1:82105558-82190558 GCA_947369275.1 Nemotelus nigrinus
GCAGCCCTTTGGCAGTGTTGCCATCTTGAAAAATCACTGAGAAAAAAAACAGCTTTTTGGCCCATAGCTTTCGATTTAGCCATCAGATTTAAACAAAATTCACACAATATTTGGATCTTACTTAAGGTAACATTTGGTGAAAATTTGGCTGAAAAATTAGAATAGAATTGCAAGCTATGGTGATTTTTGTCTCCTAAATCTTGCAAATTTGCTCAGCAAAATAAAGCTTTTTTCCCTATAACTTCCAGTGCAGTCATGATATCAAAATGAAGTTTATGCAGTAAATAGATTTTGATGTGAGCCAAATGTCATAGGAATTTCGTACAAAAATCGTGAAAGGACTGCCAGCTATGACCATTTTTGTAATTTTTTGGAATATCTTTACTGCGCGATTATGTCATTAGATTTGCAAATGGGAACAATCCTGCAATGAAAATTAACATTAAATATTAACGCTTTAAAAATTTGAGAAGTTTTGAGGGTGGTAACCCTAAATTTTTTTTCACCCGTATAACTTGTAGCGCAGTGATTCAATTGAAACGAAATTTAACGTGAAGCAGATTTGGTATATATTTTGCTTTGCTGCTGACAAAGGGTAACGAGCTTCAGCCATTTTTGTAACTATTGTATCAACAGATGCTTCAAATTACATACACATATAAGTTGATTTAAGCTTGTGAAGGTTAACTTAATGCTGCTTCGTTGGGAAAATGTTGCCAGCACTGAACATTTTCATCATTTGTGTTTTAGTTGAGTTCTGTTGCTTTGAACAAGGAATTATTGATATGATTCTACAAAAAAGTGTATCACGTCTTTTCACATTGTCACTCAAAGACAATTTCTTCGAAAATTAGTTTTCTAGCGGTTCAGGTGCGCTAGAGTTTTTTTTTTGTATTTCTCTTTAGTTTCTTGAGCAAGTTTCAAGGCCGTTAAGCGGGGATTTTTTTTCACAGAATTAATAATATTTTGACGTTCACGTGCAGTAAACTTAAGTGGACGCCCTGATCGATGCCAAGAAATAGAAACACCGGTTGTATTATAACTATTAACAACCTTTTGTATTGAGGAATGCGTTCTTCCAACTAAATTTGCAATTTCACGAAAACTTTTCCCATTTCACGCAGCTTTAGTATCAATTTCCGTTCACTAACACTTATTTCCTAATTTCGAGCTTCCATTGGAAAAGATAGTCTTTAATTCACACAATATTGTCACAAAACTTTACCAATCAAACCACTACGTGTATAGATACAAACATTTTCGCACTGCAGCTGTAAATTCTAACTGTAAACCCCCAAACAGTGTGATGTGTACGCAGACTTTTTTGGGGCGGATCACATACTTCTAAAGATTAAAATTACCATGTCTTCTTTAATTCTAGGAATTTTTTTATCAAAGCTGCATTTATGCATGTCTAGCAGTGTACTCCTTCTTATCAAAGTATTTAAATCAAGGGCACATTACTAATTCATGGGCTTTTGTCATGATTTAGATATTACTAGTAAGGTGTACGCAGAGTTTTTTGAGTATGTATATATATATATATATATATATATATATATATATATATATATATATATATATATATATATATATATATATATATATATATATATATATATATATATATATCGTCGCTGTAAAATCAAACCGGAATATCTGCAAAATGCATATTTTTCACCAGAGCGCTTTAAAGTTTTCGCGTGTGGGCTGTTTCCTCGTAAATGCATACCGGCACAGCACCATTAGACGGATTTTTATTCAACTCTACGATATGCCGGTGCGACATAAAAATAGACGGGAAAAAGAGGAATTTTTTGATACGAAAAACTCAAAAACTCAATTTTTGCAGATATGCCGGTTTGATTTCACAGCGACGATATATATATATATATATATATATATATATATATATATATATATATATATATATATATATATATATATATATATATATATATATATATATATATATATATATATTTGGTGTATATATGTATATACAATCAAAATAATTCAGTGGCTATTTCTCGGGAGGGCGAAATCCGATTTAGCTGAAACTTTTAGGATACATTGAAGTATGCGCAGAATAGATCAAGGTTTTACCAAATGTCAATTATCTTTAACTCTTTAGCACCGACGGCCTTTTAAGTGATATTTTTAATACACCTATTATTCAGTCCACAAATAACTTTTGCGAAAATTAAGTTAGCGAAATAAGTTTTGAACGTGTTTTAAATGTGAATCGGATAATATTTTGGAATTTTTCAACCCCATGTGTGCGCTAGGTGGCTAAAAAGAGATCGGGAAAATTTCATAATTTTTAAATTGCGATAACTTCTAACAGAGCCAACAAATCATTATGAAAATTTCAGGACATATTGGTGTTATCAAGTTGTAAATCTGTGCTGCTTTTGATGAGCGTGTTGGCAACCCTGTAACTAGAGCAGGTACTGAAAATAAAAACCTTCAGATCATCGATTTTCCGGAAAAATTGTCGTTTTTTGGAAAAAAAATAGCCACCAATGTATAAATCTTATGCTTTGTCTACACAGCCAAAGTAAAACATTTGAAATTTTACAACGAGCAAGAACGGCAACCCTTCACCAATTTACCTATATTTTTAGCATCAAGAATTTATGTTCACGGGACCTCACGATCCAATAATCAGATACAGTTGAAATTTACAGAATGTATTGGTCTTAAATAGGACCAGGTTTGATGGAAGTGATTTTGAAATGCGGTTAATTTTGTGCCAATGGTACCATCTTGAACAATCACTAAGAAATCTAACTGCTTTTGACGCTATCAATTCTCATTCAGTCATTCGAAATTGACGGAATTCACAAAAAAGTTGAAACTAATTTTAAGCAAGGTTTGGTAGAAAGTTGGTTGCAAAATTCAGTTGGAGCTGCCAGCTATGGTAATTTTGGTGTCTTAAATTTTTACAATTCGCTCAGAAATAAAGATATTTGCCCTATAGCATCATAACAAAATTCAAATGGCAAATCAAACTTATTGTAGGCAATCTTCAGCAGCAATCTAATTAGAAAAACAATGATAGGGTTGCCAGCTATGGTTGTTTCTGTATTTTTTGACACATCTTTAGTATGCGATTTTATCAGAGAATTTTCAAATCGTAGCGATCTTGTAGTGAAAATAAACACCAAATATTAAGATCTAAACAATTTGAAAATGTTTGCGAATGGTAACCATTGATGTGCACGATTTCTAGTTAAATGTCAAACTGACACATGTCAACAATGACTTACACTTGTCGATAACAGCGATAACTTCTCTAAGCGGTAAATCGTAAACCCGCATGAAAAATAATCAAGTAATTATTATTTGAAATATGAAACCAGTCCATACACTTATCACTTCAACTAAAATGTATGATATATATATACGAAAGGATTTGTGGAATAAAGTACAGTCAATCTCGGTAAGCCAAACCATTTGGCGACCAGCTAGACTATTTTCGACCAGTAAAATTTGCTTATTTATTTCCAATATATACTCAAGCAGTTTGGAGCGATTGTTACGCCGCGGTTAAATTCGCCACGCAAAAGCGACAGCTGCTTTGAGAAATAAAATTGCGATAGGGCCAGGTTAGTGCTTCCCGAAATATCAATTTACTTGCAGTTGGCGTTCCGAATTTGTGAACGGCTGTTTGAACAAATAAAAAAGCATAGTTACCCCATTTATATAGTTTCCCTCATTTTGTATCATTATAACTTCCAATGCAGTGATCGGATCAATACGAAATTCGCAGAGCAAGTTGACTTCAACGTAAGGCAGATGTGACATATTTTTGGCTTTGGTGTTAGCAAAGGGCTGCCAGCACGAGGCATTTTTATTATTTTCGTACCAATAAATGCTTGCATTAAGTATTCACATCGCGAACATTTGCTATGAAAATAAGTAAACAATGTTTAAATTTTCTAAGGTTTGGACATTTTTCGGATGGCAAGCCCAAACACCTTTCTACCGCTGTAACTTTTGATGAAGTCATCGAAATCAAATTGGCTTAGGGTCTATTATTACTTAGAGTGGTAGAATACACACTCAAAATCTGCACAAATCCTCTACTGTTCTTCAAACATTCGTGTTTTTAGCGGTTCTGATGCGCTAGGGCTTTTTTCTATTTATCAACTTTGAAAAATTATCAGAGGAAGAAGGAAAAACGCGCTGAAAATGTATCCTAACCAATAATTTAAATTCACACTTGAAATTGAAATGAAATCAATAGTTGATGTTCCAGAAAATGATTTTTCTTGCTTTCAAGAACATATAAGGCTTCATTAAAATCATTTAACATTATTTTTCTTTTGAAATTAAATTCGTAAAGCCTTCAATCGAACGTAAATAATGGCTGAATGGTATTAAAAATGGTAATCGACCTCTGCCTGTTTCTCAATTTATCTTTCACAAAATTAAACGATGCTTCTTCAAAGTGCTCGCTGAAAGTACAACATTTGACATTGAAAGTAAAGAAGTGAAACTTTAGAATGTATTTATAAAAACTGATCCAAATGAGATCACTTCATTTTCTTAATTCTACTGCTGCTTGAGAAGGACGTCCTATTCTTCTACCTTGAGCCAATGACGCGAAATTTTTTGAAATCAGCTGCTTATTCCGGAGTCTAGACAGACGACACAAGTTAATTATCATTTCGAGCCCAATGATCGTTATCCATTACGTGTGTCATGGTTAATCATCATTTATAACATCATCAATGAGGTTCTACGAATGATCATTAGGAAGCTAATGCTCATTTGCTCTTATCGATTGTCGCAACATCTACGGAGCAGATTATGAGATTCACTGGGGAAATTCGGGAAATTCCATTTGAAAGAATGTAGTTTCTAATTGTCAAAAACATAAACATATTATTTCGAATATATTACAATATGGTATGCAAATGTTTCATTTTTTGCAAATTTCTTCGTATTCTCTTCTTCAATACCTGAACATTTTATATTTTCTTCCTTATCGTGATTAAACTTTTTTTTTGTCTAAAATTTCCATACTTTTACACAAAGGCTCATTTGCAGTAAAACTTGCACTAATTTCTGATTTTTTGATGTTTCGATAAACAATAACTGTCAAAATAATACCATTTAAATTCAAACAACCTACAGCTGTTAAATAGCGTCATTCAAATAACCGTGTGTCACTCTCCAAACAAATTATGATTAGTGTTCAATGATCATTGTGTTAATGATCATTAACTTGTGTCGTCTGTCTTTAGTCTTATATCGGTTTGGCTAATTGCATTATCCGATTCAATTTATTCCGACACCTTTAAATTTTAAAATGTATTCTATTCCTTTTTAAGAACTTACTATGGTCTAACACTCTATATGCTGAGGGGAAATGAAATATTGTTTTTGAAGCCTGATAATACAATACACCAAATATAAATTCGACAAATTCGAGTCAACATATTCACTATTGAATGTTCCTGCTCTAGTGCGAAAATTCACCGGTCGAAGTACCGAAAATATCGCAGCCAGTACTTCAGTTCAAAATAAGTCAAATCAGAAGGTTAAGCTGAGAATCTATGTAGAAAGTGATATAATCAAAAGGCCAGGTGTGTTTTGGAAATTAGCTCTAAAACATCCGCCGTTTCAAATGTGTTTGCAATGGTCATATAAATGAAATTGAATGTTACACTCAATTGTAACCTGTGTTCTATACTTAGAATAAATTTCAGTCTAATCCCTCAAATATCTGTGTTTTACGCCAATATAAAATTTATCATAGGGATTTGTATTATGTAGACACAAACACTAATGTCACTTGCTGATATTTATACGTTCCCTTACACAGTATGGCTGCGAGTTATAATTGTAGTACCATGAGCCATATTACATGGTTCATGGCACTATGTAATATAGCGTGTGGGGCCATAATTTCTGCTCCATGTAATTATGGCGCTGGGAGCCATACTGGATAGCTCAGGGCACTATGTACATAGCGTGTGGGATCATAAATGTTATGCCATGTTACATAGGACCACGCGCTATGTAGATTCTGGCATTATGGCGCTGGGAGCCATATTGCATAGCTCAGAATACTATGTACATAGCGTATGGGGCCATAAATAATGCGCTATGTTACATGGCTCTGGGCGCTATATGGATTTTGTTCAGTGTAGCAAGTATTCTTAGTTGTGCGTGTCAAATTTAGTCCCTTCGTTTTCAATACCTATCTGTCACTACTGAGTTGGCTCAGCCTAAGTTTACTAACTTACTATTTTGTAAATTCAATATATTCCATCGTCTCTATTTTTCTCGTCTTTCCATATTTCACATACCCTCTTTGGTTATACGCAGAGTATTCCTCGATTTGTGTTTTCCCTGTAAACTCCTACAAAGCCTTTTTTGGTCAGATATTGGCTCAGAAATAATCATTCGGGATTCAAGTCAACCAAGTAGATCATTGGAGGTATTCTTCTATCCATTTGCGCGAACGGAAGCCACCTGTAACTTTCCTTCTCTCAAATGTTTGAAAACGTCATTAAATACGCATTGACACTTTTCAATTCACATTATAGTGCATCGCATAAATATCAACGGTATCAAAACTTCTGAAAAATACAAGATTGCATTCTATGCTAAGTTTCTTTTCATCAACAGCCACCTTCTTGTATTGGTCCATCGTAACTAGAGGTGGACTCAAAAACGCCTAACAGTTTGCAAAAAACGTTTGGCTGCAAAAAAACGAACGAACAGTTTTTCCAAATAACGACAAACAGTTTTTCTAAAACGATAATTTTTTTCTAAAACGAACCGATTTTCTAAAACGAACAATTTTTCCGAATTCGAATAGTTTTTCTAAAGCCAATCGTTTATACATATAAGAAAAAAGGAATTCGTAAAAATTAATTGTACTGAATTAATTGAAGATTATTCAAACTATAAACGATGTTTCTGAATTGAAGTACGTACATACATTTCAAATATTTATTTTGCCACACAGCATAACATTTTTTGTTGTCGTTAACAAACTACTTTTTTTAAACAGTTTTAAAAAACATTTGTTTTTTTATCAAAACAAAGCAGGTCGTTTTCGTTTTTTGGAAACAACAGAATCGCCCATTACTAACCGTAACATACACACACTTCATTGATGCATAACTTATGCATTTATACATTAATTAAATACATTCGTGCTTCAGCAACAAGCATTGCTCAGAGAGTTTAAACTTCGCTAGCAAAACAAAATAAAAATAAACACGATATTAGTTGCGTTTCTATTTTCGAAAATCAATAAAGCTCAATTTGAGCTCACACCTATCCAATACATAAAAAAAACTAAAACCAGGCATTTAAAATAATTTTATCCAAAAACCCAGTCGCCATCCACAATTTATAAAAATTGCTGTCAAACATCCTACATTGAAATGTCTTCTTTTGACGAAGGTATAAAAGGAATATGCCACAAGTTCCAGTCTTCATAGGAAAAAGTCCGTTATTATTCCTCTGAGTGACATTTTCACCACCATCAGTCCGAACACAAATTCTTCAAAATCCCTGGTACAAATCAAAGTTATCCTGAAATCTATTTTGCTGTTGAGCCGCTTGGTCCATGAAGCGTATCCATATCCATATTGCGAATAGCCCTTCTACGTTTCTTTCTCGCTCCAAATGGATAAAACGAATTTTTCCATTTCCCAATTTTTTCCTCATTTGTTGCTTTGCCTGACGAACAGTACCGTTCTTCGCCGTTTTTATGATTTCAATTTTTGACAGGGCTCCAAGAGTTTCGTTGCCAGGCTTATAAAGATTAAGAGAAAAACATGTCCAGGTTCGACATTTATACCCTAGGAATGCAACAAACACGTCAGGATAACGATACATGCTCACCTATCTTTTAATATGCAGGAACGGAAGGCTAGTGAAATATCGACAACAACCCACTATGGATTTTCGAGTAAGGATAGGATTTGTCAGTTTCAGAGTGGTGCAGAAGAAAACAATGTGCGATGTCACCTCTCCTTGTTGAATTCATTTTTTTGTTTTCACCTGAACGCCTGGACTTCAATCGCATTACCCCACTGAGTTCGTAAAAAATATGTCGCCTGCGTCCCAGAGAATACTTTTATGACTTGATTTGGGGCTCGATTGATTTATTGCGAACCTTTAGTTGCTTTCGCTGCATGAAAATAAAATTGATTTGGGAGCAACATATGACGACTTTTCTTAAAAGATAATAAAATAGCACAGTAGGTGAACATCTAAAATGAAGAAAGTATCTATTAATGAAATTTAATATATGCTCATTTTAATGCACGAGGGTTTTGGAAGACCTGATTTACATTTTTTTCTATAAAATTATTTGTTTGCTTGAAACAAACCAAATATCGAATGTAGCACCACCCACTTACCTCAGACAAAATAAATTTTAAATAAAACTAAAGAAGATAATCTTCAGTGGCTAATACGTTTAAACCGGAAAATGTCAGGTTTAGTTTTATGGCCAACTACTCTAGCAATAAACTACTCTAACAATAAACTGCTCGAGAATGCTGAGCAAAAATTTTGTTCAATGATCGATAAACAAAATACCTTGATGACAAATGCGTTCGTGGAACAAGCACTGAAATTAAGTAACATAAATAATAAGCTTGAACACTTGGAGCACCAGCGGGAAAACCCATTGGAAGACATAAATAATCGGCCATCTATTTACGAGCATTCACTTCACCATGAGCTCTCAATGGCCGATATTAACATCAACATGGCGAAAGTGACTACAAAAGACATGGCTACGTCTCCTATCAAAGAACTAACTTCTACTACTGGATCATCAAGTAACCAGCGCGAATCTTTTATTTATCCTTATACAAAACCAATATATAAATTTGGTACATATTGGTCGTAAAATGAATGGGACAGTCGCATTGAAGAAATAAAAAAAAATAATGAAAATTGTCAAGACGAAGGATCACGCTTCCAGTTACCAGTTGATAGCAACAAAGTAGCGTTCTTCGTCAAAGGAATACCTCCCGCTGCTGATCAAGGGTGGCTGAATAGATTTCTCGAAGCCGGTTTCTACATCACAGATTATTTAATCCCAACACTACCACAACGGAAACACAGCTCGCAGAAACGATATAAGGTTTGGATTCCTTCAAAATATGCCTGGATTTTCCTGAGTTTAGACGGAGGTAGCAGCAACTTTGACTACATTTTCTCCCTGGAAAAATCGAGTCACCAACAGTAGCCGTAAGAAAGAAACTAAAACTAAATCTGTAAGAAAAAATTGTGTATCACATAATGTTCCTAATACCCGCAAATCTCCATCAATTCAAAATCCTCAAATTCTATCCAACTTGACTATGCCTTCTAATAACCTAATAACAAACAATGTATCCTTGGATAGCACTTTTAACATTGCTTCTACTTGTAAGAATTCATTTATACCACGTCCTACCGATGTCTCCGTTTTTTCCCAACAAAATGCAAACAAAGGCAGCTCCTCTTTATCCTCTAGCCACCTGGCTTCTCATGTCGCCTCTACCGAGGCAACTACTAATACTGCCACCCTTGACAATTTAATGACAACTGCTTCTCGTCGAAAAGCAGTCAACTCTGTTAGGCATTTATCCTAACAAAACTCCTTCTTTAAATCGACTCAGACTCTTTTATCATAATTGTAGTGGTATGAGAGGGAAATTAAATAAATTATATCTTGACGCAAAATCATGCCACTTTAATTTTCTCGCCTTCACAGAAACTTGGCTAAATGAATCGCATAAGAATGAAGAGATCCTTGATAGCAGTTGGACAATTTACAGAAATGATCGCGACTATTGTTCCACAGGTCAATCGCGAGGCGGTGGGGTTTTACTGGCGGTTAGCAACACTATTTCAAGTGAGATTATGGACATCACCCCCAATGGTTTGTTCCAACACCTTGTTATTCGTGTTTCTTTGAATAACAGTTTCCTTTACATTAGTTTGGCCTATATCCCACCCAGATCGGACGAATCAGTTTACAACCATTTCTGTGAATTAATATCTTCCATTACAACGTCTCTGAATGAAAAAGACAAAATAATATTCCTAGGAGATTTCAATCATCCCAACTTACGTTTTATCCCGGATGAAAATGACGCATTTCTTCTCCCTGTTAACCTCTCAGATTCCAATGACTTCAACCTTGCGAGTACTTTTTATGGCAAGTATTTGCAGCAGGTCTCTCCAATACCCAACCAAAATGGTCATTGGTTGGATCTTGTATTTACAAACGCCTATGACGAAGTAGTGGTAAGTCCAACTGATGACGCAGAGCATCTTTTTTCAAATAGTTTACACCACACTGCACTATCAGTTGAACTTCCCACTTCTGATCCTATTTACTTAAGAGCGTACAATAATTCAATTGTATATGACTTTCTTAATGCTGATTATGAAAGCATTCACCATCACCTAGACTCAATAGATTGGACGAATGCTCTTTCAACGTTAGATCTTAAGGAAGCCATTTCCACTTTTTATAACAAAATATTTGACGCCGTTGAAAGATATGGACCTAAGATAAAAAAAAAAGAATAAACTGTCTGAGCCATGGCTTGATAGGGACCTTAGGCATTTGCGAAATTGTAAGCACAAACTTTATAAGCGGATTAAGAACAATGTTGACATTAGTTCGGCTATTCAGGAAGAATATAATGAAATTGCTAAACAGTTTTTAACAAAGTCCACGAGGCTTATGACAAATACATTAAGACAACAGGTGAAAATATAATCCGCGACCCTAAAAAATTGTATGACTTTGTAAATGTGAAGCAAAAAACTACTGGTTATCCATCGTTGATGTTCTTTAATGAGATCACTACTTCCTCTCCTAATGAGATTTGTGATTTATTCGCAGATAGTTTCCAGAATATATTTATTGCTCCTGACTCATCAAACTCACATCTCCTTTTCTCTCATTCTGCTCCTACAGCTTTTGTCAGTCACTTAGAAATTACACGTGACGATATACGTAATGCTATTTCGGAACTCGACTGCAATAAAGGTCCAGGGCCAGATCTTCTTCCTCCAACTTTCTTGCGTAAATGTGGAGAGCAGTTTATAACTCCCTTTCATATTTTTTTCAACAGATCACTTTCATCTGGAGTTTTCCCATCCTGTTGGAAATTATCATATGTCACACCCATCTTCAAAAATGGTGATAGACGCTGTATCGGAAATTATAGGGGCATTGCCATCTTATCTTCTATTCCGAAACTTTTTGAAAATATTGTCTACGATAAACTTTCTCCACTTGTTGACTCCCGTCTGAACGAGCAACAACATGGTTTTAAAAAAGGTCGCTCAACTACCACAAATTTGACAGTTCTTATCTCAGACGTCCTGTGTAAAATGGAGAAAGGATACCAAATTGACGCAGTCTATATAGACTTTAGTAAAGCTTTTGACAGAGTTGACCACCCTACCTTAATTCGAAAGCTACTGAAATTCAGACTTGGTGGATCTTTGCTTAGCTGGCTGACTTCTTACCTTCGAAATCGAACTCAGCTGGTAAAATTTCAAGGACTACTATTGAAAAATATTTCTGCTACCTCTGGTGTACCACAAGGTAGCCATATTGGCCCACTTCTCTTTAATATAATTATTTTTGACCTATCTGACGTCCTAGCAAATATACCTCATCTACTTTATGCCGATGATCTCAAAGTATATCATATCATTAAATCTAAATCCGATGCACTTTTTCTCCAATCCAAACTTGATTCACTTGATCATTGGTGCAATGAAAACAAGCTCTCTCTCAACATTGCTAAGTGCCAAGTTATAAGTTTTTCCCGAAAATGCACTGTCTCACATAACACGTACTTCATCGGGAACAATTTATTAGCTCGAGATGATAACGTTGTTGACCTTGGTGTTGTCTTGGATGACCGACTCTGCTTCACCTTGCATTATGATAAAATAGTTTCCCGTGCAAACAAACAGCTAGGCTTCATCAAAAGACGTGCCAAGGAATTTCGTAACCTGTGGGTCACAAGATCCTTATACATCTCACTTGTGCGCCCCATTCTCGAATATGTTTCCATTTGCTGGAATCCTGCATTTGAAACCCACAGTAGCCGACTCGAGTCCATTCAAAAGCAATTCTTACTTTTTGCATTGAGAGAACTATACAACCCTTACGATTTTAATACCCTTCCTCCTTATGAGTTTCGACTGGGTCATCTAAACTTACTAACACTTGCATCTAGAAGAAAGATGATTTCGGTCTGCTTCACATTCGACGTCATTAGAGGCGTCATCAAAGTTGAATTCCTGAATAGCAAAATGGTGTTGAATAACCCTGTAAGAAACACCAGGTCCGCTCGTTTACTTAAGGAATATCCACACTCCACTACTTACGCAGCTAATGAGCCGATAAATAGATGCTGCAGGATATTCAATAGCATAAGTAATCTGTATTCTCCAACCGTCTCAAAATCGTCCTTCAAATCTTCCATTTTCCAAGCCATCCGCAACCCTTTATTCTAAGCTATACGTCTATGTTTTATTTATTTGTTATTTATTGATTTATTATTGATTTATTTTGTTAGTTATTTTATTTAATTTTTCGTTTTGTTTCATGTACTCATTTTATTTCCAATATACTTTTAATTTAACATGTACCTTGCTTGGTTAATAAATAAAATAAAATAGCAATTCCTATTCCTCATTTCAGATATGCATACAACTTAACCCACACACCATGGCTTACCCTTTCATGAATGTGTCCATCGAATTGGAAAATCATAAAGTTTTTTGTTTGCCTGCACCTTCGCTCTTAGATTTCCCACTCAGCTTCTCTACTCAAACCGAAAGCACATGCAAAAGGAGGAATATTTGATTTCAAAATGAACCCGGAAAAATCTTTGGTAGCTAAGTTGATTTGATCGAAAGAACGATGTGCTACGAGAACTTTCGAATTCAAAGTAAGTAACGGTGAAAATACAAGCCGCCATTATGATACTTCCCTGTACGAATTCTTTTAGGTTTTTGAAAGAGAAGCGGTTTTTTCCCGGATGAGAACATGAAAGATTGCATACAGAGCAGAATAAGACAGTATACGACTGGTCGATGAAACTGTTCAAGCAATCCTACCTCAAATACGTAGGATAAGAATTTGCATACTTGAACACGTTTCGGTTTATTGGAACTCATCCTGTTTGCTTGCTCACTTGTTACAAAGGCGTGTGAAGCATTGGAATTTAAAAAAAAATCAGAAAGTTTTTTTTATCAAAACGGATACTTGAATATTGGCTGGGACTGGGTAGGATCAGAGAAGCAGGATTGAATTTTAAGGAGATTAAAAATAAGGAAAAATAAGTAGTTTTAAGTGATCCAATTATATATTTCAGGATAATATTTTCTTTAATAATTAAAGCACAAGTCGAGAACTAAGTCCACTGAAAAACGCAGACTTACTTGTCAATGCAATTATTATCAATAATGTCAATTATCAATAATGCAATTAAATTGTATTGCATAAAAGTAAAGGATAATTCTAGATTTGAATACCTACTATACCAATCGTTATATTTGTTAGAACCATTCCACATGGAAGGTTGTTTACGACTTTGATCTAACGACTGCATCGTAAGCTAGAGGATAAAGACATTTCTTGGGCCACTAGTCTCATGGGTTTCAAAATTCAGCAAAAAAAAAGGACCTCTTAAATATTTTCTGCGTAGGATGCTTATGATATGAAAATTTGATAGCAGCATGTCCTAGTGCAAGAATGTGTAAATGCTCAGCACTCGAGACACTTTTTTAGAGTCTGTCTGTCTGTCTCCCGGATAAAATAAGAGACCGACTAAAATCGAATCCGGTTTCGTGAATCTCAAATGAGCTTTTAAATTTTCATTGTTCGACACATTAGGGTAAAAGCTCAGCGAGATTTACGGATCGAGATTCAACTGCAATCTGTCTTCAGTATAATACTGCAGCCAGACTAGGATATTTGGCTCGAGATTCAAACTTTCGCGAGGCACACGTGGCTAAATCTCATCCCGCTCCGTTTTAAAAGTTAGTTTCAATTATGTTGTCGGTTTCATGATGGTCGGTTTCATGCCTAACTCCAACGCGAAACCTTCAGAAACTTACCAGTATAAACCAACCGAAAGTATTATTTAACCCCCGCTAGACACACCTGGGTCTTTGGTGTCCGGCCGTTTTTGAAAATCGTCAGGGCGCAAAGGTACGTCAATGTTTCGGGTTCTAACCTCCGCTTAAAAAATTGTACTTGGATCCAGAACTGGCGTAGTGAACGTCACGCTCGGTCCTCCGTTCTTCGTGAATTGCTGAGCTGTCAAAGTTGGCTGCGGACACCAAAGACCCATGTGTGTCTACGGAAGCATAAAAGTGTGCATTTTCTTCGAAGCTTTTCTTCGGTATATTAGATCAAGCGGTAGTTAATTGTAACATTTTGTACCATTTTAATGAAGCGAACACTGCATTGGGAAGATATAAATTTATTGAAACGTTAGCACTTAGTTTAACCAGCGAAGAAATAAAAATTTGCGAAGAACACAAGCTTCATGTATGCAATGAATGCATTTTGTAATTTTGTTCAGCTACTTTATTTATTTTAATAAGAATAAGTGTAAGTAATAATACATAACACAAAAACGTATAAAACTTTTAGTTACATTACTTTCAAACCAAAAATTGTAATTTCAAACGAATTTTCGACTCTAAAAAAATTGTACTTTTTCTCTTGTCATAATAATTATACTTTTTTCGAAGTTTCATTATGTCCTTTTTTTTCTTTCATCTACTATATGTCAAGAAACATTTCATACAGTAGAATTTTCTTAAACTTATTTAACAAAAAGCTATGATGTTTTAAGTGAATACGTGTATTTCTCGTGTTTTGTGTCGATTTCCATTAAATAACAATAATAAAAATTCATATATATCCATCACCTAATGCACGCTCTTTTTCTATAGATATCGATCTACCTTCATGAATTTTTTCAGATTTTAAAACGATTCGAAGTGTGATAAAAAAACGGCAGGACTCCATAGACCCAGGTGTGTCTAGGGAGGTGCTCGAATTGTAGTGTGTCTGGGGAGGGTTAATATTATATATTTTTTTAGTATTATATTATTTAGTATTATATATCAGTATGTTGCAGCAACTCCCTAAATTAAGAAAACAATTATTGTAAACAAAACAATTAAACTATACTGCTTACGCTTTGACAATTAGTTTGATGCATATAGGTCCAACCAGTGATGATTCTGCGTACGCGGCGATGCATATGCGCCGAAGTAAACCACGCAAAGCATATGTTGCACCCAAAAATAACTTTCTGAACAGCCAGAAAAGTGGCATGCTCATTAAGCAACCTTTTGCTCAATTGATGCTGTGAGCTGTCCGTATGTAAAGTGGTGATAAGATACAACTTGACATACGTTCGTTTATGCGCTGTATGGGCACTAATGTTCACTCGTGTTTGCAGATGTAAAAAGTGGCATTTTTGCTCAGAAATCGATCGGTTTTGACATTTGGTTATGTGTTCGCAGACTTCTGTTTTTTAAGGCTTCTGTTCCATTAACGCCACTAGTGACATCCCTCCGTAAAATTAGTACTAGTTGTACATTTAAAATCGATTTCAATTATGTATATTTAAAGTTTTCTCTATTTTCATTAACAAATCTTGTATTAAAATGCATTCGAATGAAGAATATACAAATTAAAATCACAAATCATGAATAAAACAGTTATCTTTCGTTTTTAATTAAAGATGGCGCTTTGAATCAAATTGTGCATAAAAAGTTATGGAAAAAGAAATACATGAGAATCCTCCAACATTATAGCAAATCGAAGGTGGAGAAAACGCCGCCATTTATTGTGAGAATAAAATTATGGTAAACACGAGCTTTTATTCAATTTCAATCAAAAGAATTTAATTAACATGAAACTCATTTAATAATGAGTGAAAATTAAATTTAAAAACTTTCGAAATAACAAGATAAAGAGTTTACTATGTAATAGAGTCGAATTTTTTGATAATCAGCTAAGTATGGTGAAATTTCCCCACTCATTTTAAAGAACTAAAAACCAAATAAAAGGCGAAACCAACTCTCCAACTAGCCTATTGCGACTAGGATCATCCAAGCAACAAATTCAAAAGGTATTTTGCTTGTTACATGCAAACTGTGTCCTCTTTATCTCTTCTCCCATCTTTTCCGGAACTTCGGATACGCGTGAATACATGCCGATCAGGCTATTTTCACACAAACATTAAACTTCCAGCTCTAATAACTTGTAGCAAACGTGGTAGAATTAAAACGTGTAATAAAGTGAACTTAGAAGAAAGCACGTGTCTTAAAATTGAGTAATTTATATTGTCATTGTGAGGTGCACCAGGTCGATCGCGATCGACCGGTCGATCGCAAACAGTTCGACGGTCGATCACAGACATTTTAATTAATTTACTAGGTTAATTTAAAATGTGAACTAAAAATTTAGTAGACGATTTATTCAGGGCATTTTGGAATCGGACAGTTCACACAAAAGCTCGCAGCGCCTTAGTGGCGGAGAAGCCAAAGGGAAAATCCACGATAGCTATGCTCTCGATTTGTTCAATTTATATATTTATATCATTGTAGTAAAACTGCTTCACTAAATCTCGTATACGTATACGGTTGTTTCATTTCCTTAAATCTCTCTGCTCTAAAGTACACACTTTATTTTTTTGCTTCTCGCGATACACCTTGCCTGCATTTACATTCGTTTCCTACCTAGGTAGTAAATTGTCGCACACATCGCAACAAAGGTTAATCTCAATTTTAGATAAAATAAAATTTTAAATTAATATCTTTTCGCGCCAATTTAGTTGGTGCAGTTCATACTTTCGAGTTAAAAAGTGAGATTTGGTGTTTGAATTTGAAAATTGAATTGTGTAAATGTCTTTTCAATAAAAAAATCCATCAAAAATTGAAATTCTTGTTTTATCCGTCAGAAATGACGCTATCTCCGCTTTTCTCCATTTTCAAAATTTTCGCTCGAAAGAATCACCAGATAATGGAGACATTTCAAAATTTAGCTTCACGATTAATTCAGTACTAGCCTAAACAATGAACTGCACATACTAAATTGGCGTGAAATGATTGGAGACATGTGCCAGAGCCATCTGCATTTTCAAAGCGAAAGCATCTTCCAAGCAATTTTTCACGCTCAAAAATGAGCACAACTCTTATTTATTTTCAAGCTGAATTTTCGCCGAAATAAATTTCACGTGAAAATTTGCATGAAATTTTTTTTCTCCTGGCCCATTTATCTGATATTAGAAATGGACCAATAAGTCTATGTATGGCCTTCATCTATGTGAAGCAACGTTTTCTCAAATCAAAAACATCGAATCGCAACTTAGGAGTCCTCTGACTAATGACCACTTAATGGCATCTATTCGATTGTGCATCAGTGCTTACAAACCTAACTCTACAATACTTTTTGATGAAATGGAGTGTCACGCATATACATCAATCCAAATAAATTTATTAATAAAGTACATTGCACAAAGTAGTAAATACAATGCACTTAAAGTATTAATATCAATAAATACCTTAATTAAATTTTTATTTGTTTTTAATTTAACCCATTTTTCGAAGTCGATCGCGTATAAATTAAAAAAAATATGTCGATCATACCAGTATTAAATTTGCCCACCCCTGGTGTGTACGCATGCTAAAAATATCATCAGCATGCAGTATACAAACGGTAGTTTTTATCCCGTACCATTTTAAAAGATTATGTGTTGCAAAAGGCACAAATATATGGATTAGATTACATAAGTTGAGTGGATTAAGTAAAATTATAAAGTTGAATTGAGTATTGATAAGAAAAGGTTATTGTATTTAGTTATTGTATGCTTTTGATTTTATTGGTAATAAAGTTTTGGATAAGGAATCAAAAGATATTTTTCATCCGCTACACACCTCAGTTATTCCGTTTTCAGAATAATATTTTTGTGGGTTTTTTGCACAAGTTTGTGGAACACAGTATTAACTAACCCCCCAAGGGGAATTAAAATGTACTATGAGTAATTTTCATATTGTCATGGCAATGTATGACGCTGACTGTTCTAAGTCGTTTGTTTCCGTTTTTATGATAACCTTAGCTACGGCTAAATACTCATCCTAAAAAATCTACATATAACGGACAAATAATCAAAATTGTGTGAATGGCGAATATTCGAAATTTAAAATTTGACGTATAAATTAAAATTGTGGAAGAAAACAATAGCTTTTAATGATAATCTACAACGAAAAATAGAAAATTAATAAAATTCATGGTCATAAATTGTCAACAAAAATGAGATCTTCAAAAATGCTTAACTGAAGATAGAATGAAATTATTTCGAGCGCAAAACAAAGTCCTCGTCTTTTCGATGCTCAAAAATTTGCTAGCAGTTAAAGTCGAAAATCGTGGCGCAAACTTGACGTTTAATAGAATTCTTGAAAAAAAAACTGATAATTTTTATCGTTTTTATTGTTTCGTTTTCTATTGCCTTTCTTATTTCATAATTTTCTGCCATAACTTTTATGCAAAAATGGAAAACGTTAAAACCAACTAAATTTGCATTACATATGGTTTTCTGTAGCAAACAATATTGAACATAGTTCAGGAGATAATCTCTGGAGTGGCCGATCCGATTGAGCTGAAACTTTCGGAGAACGTAGATATATATAATTAATAGGTCCACAACCTGCTAAAATTCAGATATCTTAAACCTTTTAGTGGCGGCGAGCGTTTTAGTGAATTTTGAGGTACTCCTATATTTCCGAGCAGCGTAAATTTTCGTTCAAAAAAAGTATTGGAAATGGAAACTCATTATGTTTTCAGCTTGCTTATGACAAAAAATTGGAAACTTTGAGCCGTGTGTGGGTGCAGCGTGCCTAAAAGTAGGCAAGGATTTTTTTTTCAAAATTTGATTTGTCATTACTTCTGACAAAAACATTGGATCATCGTGAAATTTGCAGAACGTGTTGATGTTGATTAAAGTTTAATACACATCGATTTCCAAGGTAGTGCGGGAAGCCCTGTAGCTGCGGCAGACTCTTGAAAAAAATCCTTCAAATCATTGAACCTCCTGAATTTTGACACAATTTTTTGACAAAAAATTCCAATTATTGATATATTTTAACGTTTGTACATCACGTCAATTTGAAATTTTTAAAATTCCGATTTGCACAAGAACGGCAACCCATCACCAAATTACCTCTTTTTTCAGCACTCGAAAGTTCTGTTCATGAGAACTGACGACCGGATTATCCGATCATAATGAAATTCACAGGACATGTTAGTATTAACTAGGACCAAATCTGATAGACATGATTTTGAAATGCAGGCAACCCTGTGGCAGTGGTGCTATCTTGAAAAATCACTGAGAAAAAAACAGCTTTTTGGCCTATAACTTCCGATTCAGCCGTCGGATTTAAACAAAATTCACACAATATTTGAATCTTACTTAAGATAACATTTGATGAAAATTTGGCTGAAAAACTAGAATACAGTTGCCAGCTATGGTGATTTTTGTCTCCTAAATCTTGCAAATTTGCTCAGCAAAATAAAGCTTTCTTCCCTCAATTTTCCGGTGCAGTCATGATATCAAATTAAGTTTACGCGGTAAATAGATGTTGATGTGAGCCAAATGTCATAGGAATTTCGTATAAAAATCATGAAAGAACTGCCATCTATGGCCATTTTTGTAATTTTTTGGAATTTATTTACTGCGCGATTAGGCCATTAGATTTGCAAATGGGAATGATCCTGCAATGAAAATTAACAACAAATATTAACGCTTGAAACATTTCAAAAGTTTTCAGGGTGGTAACCCTAAAATTTTTTTCACCCGTATAACTTCTAGCGCAGTGAATCAATCGAAACGAAATTTATTGGTTGGGTTTAGTTTAACGTTAAGCAGATTTGGTATATATTTTGCTTTGCTGCTGACACAGGGTAACCAGCTTTAGCCATTTTCGTAACTATTGCATCAACAGATGCTTCAAATTACATACTCATATGCAAAACATTTGCAATAAAACTAAGAAACCAATTTTTAAATTTTCCGAGTTTTGATCATTTTTTGGATGGCAGCCTCAAACAACGTTAACCGCTTAAGCTTTCGACGAAATCCTCCGATGAGAACGAAATTCAAAGGATAAGTTGATTTAAGTATGAGCTTGTTAAGGTAAACTTATTGCTGCTTCGTTGGGAAAATGTTGCCAGCACTGAACATTTTCATCATTTGTGTTATAGTTGAGTTCTGTTGCTTTGAACAAGGAATGGTTGATATGATTCTACAAAAAAGTGTATTACGTCTTTCCACATTTTTTTGTCACTCAAAGACAATTTCTTCGAAAATTAGTTTTCTAGCGGTTCATGTGCGCTAGAGTTTTTTTTGCATTGAAGTTGTACTTTGTCTTATTTACATCGGTAGGAAATAATGTAAATAGCTATAATTAAGCAAAAAAATTAATTTACATAAATAAAAAGTAGTATTTTATAATTAGAAAGATCAACAATGGAATTTTTTTCTTATGTGTAAACTCATTATTGACAGACTGTAACTATATCTTTTCACATACAATTCAGTACTCTTCACTAACACTGAACTTTTCACTACACATCAAAATTTAAACACACAAGTAGCCTAAAGAAAAAATGTTTTTCAAAATAAAGAATAGCAACATTGTAAAGAATTAGATTTAGAATTAGAGTTAGAGTTAGAGGTGAATACTTAATGTTGTTAATTAATCAGAAATAAATATCCTTAATAAATAATCAACAATCGATATTAAATATTATTCGAAATATATAATCAGGAATAAATATGACATGCTACTCGAGAAAAGAATTCAATTCATTATTTGCAGATAGCTCTTACTGTTAAATTCCCCAAGACGATTCAAAACCTAAGAAATTTTTTTTGGGATGGTCAATTGCTAACGTCGCTTTCTTCCTAACACATATGGCTTGAGGCCCAGCATATATTCTAGTGATTGTTCAGAAGTATTTCATCAAAATGTGGAACGAAACTAGAGACAAGAAAAATAATTTCAAATTTATGGCAAGAAGGTAGGTCCTACCGTTAAATAGAAAAAATACGTAAAAGACACTATTCTACAATCAGAAATATAATCGCAAAGTTGATAACTTCAAGAAAATTTTTAAAAAAACCCTAGCGCATCAGAACCGCTAAATAAAACTAATGTTCGAAGAACAGTAGAGGATTTGAGACTAATACACCCTAAGTAATAATAGACCCTAAGCTTATTTTAATTTCGATGACTTCATCGAAAGTTACAGCAATAGAAAGGTGTTTAAGGTTGCCATCCGAAAAATGTTCAGACCTCAAAAAATTTAAACATTGTTTACTTATTTTCATCGCAAATGTTCACGATATGAATACCTAATTTAAGCATTAAGTGGTACAAAAATAACAAAAACGTTTCGAGCTGACAGCTTTTTGCTAGCACAGAAGCCAAAATTATGGCACATCTACCTAACGATAAAGTCCTCGTTAAAGTCCACTGCATTGGAAGTTATAGGGATACAAAGAAATTTAGGGCTACCATTCGCAAAAATTTTCAATTATTCTCGACCTCAATATTTGGTGTTTATTTTCACTACAAGATCACTACGATTTGAAAATTCGCTGATAAAATCGCTTACTAGAGATATGCCAGAAAATACAAAAATTACCATAGCTGGCAACCCTATCATTGTTTTTCCAACTAGATTCTCGCTGAATATTTCCTACAATAAGTTTAATTTGCCATCTGAATTTCGTTATGATTCCATGACTGCACTGGAAGCTATAGGGCAAAGAGCACTATTTACCTGAGCAAATTTTCAAAATTTAAGACACCAAAACTACCATAGCTGACAGCTCTAACCGAATCTTTCAACCAAATTTCTAGCAAACGCGGCCTAAAGTAAGGTTCACATACTGTGTGAATTTTCTTAAAATAAAATGACTGAATCAGAATTTATAGGGCTAACAGCATTTATTTTTCTTAATGATTTTTCAAGATGGCACCACTGGTACAAAATTGCCCGAATTTCAAAATTACTTCTATCAGACCTGCTCCTATTTAATATCAGTGCATGCTGCAAATTTCATCTTTACTTGATTATCGGGTCGTGAGTTCTCTTGAACAGAAGTTTTTGATGCTAAAAATATAGGTAAATTGGGAAAGGGCTACCATTCTTGTCCGTAGTAAAATTTCAAATGTTTTACTTTGGCTATGTAGACAAAGCATAGGATTCATATATGAGTGGCTTTTTTTTCCAAAAACCGACAATTTTTCAGGAGTGTCGATTATTTGAAGGTTTTCACTTTCAGCGCTTGCCCTTGCTACAGGGTTACCAACATGCTCATTAAAAACAACATATCTTTATAACTAAATAGTACCAATATGTTCTGGAAGTTTTATAATGATTTAACAGCGCTGTCAAAAGCTATCGCAATTTAAAAATTTTCAAATTATCCCGATATCTTTTTAGACACCCAGCACACATGTGGCGCAAAAAATTTCCAAAACATCCGATTCACATTTAAAGCACGTCTGAAATTTATTTTAATAACTTTATTTTTGCAAAAGTTATTTGTGGACGGAATAATAGGTATATTATAAATATCACATAAATGGCCGCCGGCGCCAAAGGGTTAAAGATTTTGACCTGGAACTATTCTGGATATACACCAATGTATCCTGAAAATTTCAGTTCAATTGGATAGCGCGTTCCTGAGATTGTTTCACTGAAATTTTTGATGATATATATATATATATATATATATATATATATATATATATATATATATATATATATATATATATATATATATATATAATATATATATATATATATATATATATATATATATATATATATATATATATATATATATATATATACATACATATATATATATATATATATATATATATATATATATATATATATATATATATATATATATATATATATATATATATATATATATATATGTATATATAAATATGAATCTTTGGCCGAAGTGATTTTAATACTACTCTTCGAACATTTGTAAAAACTACGGCGTTCTTGTGGACCCAGGAAATGAGATCCCGCGCAAGTAATAGAAATCATCAAAATCGTAAAGACTAATCCAAAATCAAGTGCAGGAAAACTTGCAGAAATATTATCCATGCGACAGTGAAGTCACGACACAGACATTGATAGGACACTGAATGGAAATAGTTTATATGGACGAGCATCAACAAAGATTCCTTTCATATCGGACCCAAACAATAGCAAAATAAATAGAAAAAGACTATGGGGCTAAGTTCTGGGAAACTGCACTTTTCGCCGATGGAAGCAAATTCGAGAGTTTCGGGGATACAAAATCTACGAAAATATGGCAAACTAAAAGTTTCGAATTTGCAGACAAAAACCATCAGATCAAAGAAAATTTGGCCCCTAGTGCTCAAAAATTGTAGGTACCTAAAACGTCTACAATAAACAAAAATATTTTAAGAATACTTTGCTTGAAGAAAGGGAAGTTATATGCCCAGATATGAGAGAGCACCTTGTAGAATACATTCTGCGAGAAAAGAAAGAGAAGCCCAAATAAAATACTAGTTTTAAGTTGAACTGTTATTTCTCAATTGACAGGAACACGTTTACCATTTCTTTTGACTGATAAAAATAGCACTCTTACAATGTTCTTGAATATAAAATGATAAGCACTCTATGAATCGCTATGAAACAACTATAATTTCTTGAGAAAAAGTAATAACTTTACATAAGACATTCAATTGTTTTCTATAATTTACAGTTTTAAAAATGTTAGAATAAAATATAATTGTTGAGTGAAATAAAATTTCATTACTTTTGTCTCTAATGGTAGAAATTCGCTTGAGCTAAAATTCCATGAAACATTGATATCTAAGATATAGGCTTTTAAAAGCCAAAATAAGATAGCCACAATCCTTTGGCAGGTGCGGATGTCCAATGAATACGATTTCCAAAATAAATCAGTAATATAATTTTCAAAAGAGTATAAAATGTAAGCCTGCAATTACCAAGACCTGCTTAAATAAACTAGTATAACCACGAACATTCTATTGAGCAATGATAAAAAATTTGAATTTCTACAGAAAAACTCAAGAAATCTCTTATCTGCAGTAGGATCTAATTTCTTGGATGAAGTTGTATTTTCTAATTTCCAAAGATAGTTTTTAACCCTATATCATTACATTTGGAATTAACAGAAGATGTATATTTTTGAATAACATTTCAACGTTTAATATACTTATGGTTTAGAAATATTAACTGCTAAACGGGTCACAATTGTTTAATCTGCATACAATTGAATACCTGTCGACAAGTATGCAACATAGAAAATCAGTTAAAAGAAAAGAGCAAGAGAAAGCTCTTACATCTTATTTTACTATGCAAAAAAAGCTTTTACATTGACAATTCCAATGAACTTTTATTACTTTTATTTAAACCGCGCAACTCGCAATGCACATTGATTTTAGGATTCCCCCTCAGGTGAGCTGTTTCCTAATCCACAATTCATCGATGAATTTTTCAAAACAAATCCCCCTTCGCTAGTTCCATAAAGTTTGTTCTAATAATCTCAGCGACACTGTTGCTTTACTGAGAACAAGGAATTTAATGTCGATGGGTTGAAGTTGCAAGTTAATCAAGTTATTTGAAATTTGGAAAATATATTATTTTCATTTGATGAACCAAACTTAATTTTTCAATGAGTCGAAATACGGGAGTGGAGTTTATTTTGAAGGCTCCAAAGTTTATTCCGATACCTTGTTGCGATTTAAAAAAATAAAAGATGCTTAAAGGCGCCTCAACTGAACTAGAGTCCAGCAGAGGGGCTGCTAAGCAGGAACGGGTGATGGCCAAATCATCAAGAGACAAGCCAAACAAAAAAAAAGAAGTGCCCCGGGAGCAGGGTACCCAAGAAATTACCGTGAAGGCCCCTGGTATGAATTAGCGGAACACCTTTTAGTCCGACCTCGACAGATGCTTGCGTACCGCGGCTGGGATGAGTAATTGAAAATGGAGTGTACTGTCCATTAATTACTTTTTAAACTATCAATAAAATAAACAAAATTAAAATTAGTTTCAACATAAGTGATGAGCCTGCCTGGATGTTAAAGGTAAAATTGGGTGCAGTTCTTCGCCTTTATTAATGGAATACGTAAAAAAAATTAAGACCCTATAAAAACAGAACCACTTTCAAATTTTTGCCAGTTTCGGTACATTACTCGAACTGCAAGATATTACCTAAATTTCAAAAATAAATTCAAAATGTCTCACTACACTAATGAAGAATATGCAGATATTATGTACGTATATGGAGTGTGCCGGGGAAGTTCACAAGCGGCGCAATCTTTGTATCAACAGAGATATCCCCATCGACGGATTCCTGGAAGGAGAGTGTTTCAACAAATATAAACAAGGATTCGGAAGACTGACAGCGTTAGGACGAGCCGAGTAAACGTACATCCTGCGCCTGCAATCGCTGTACGGATCGATGAAGAAATACAGCATGCAGTGGAAACTGACTCATCAATCAGTATTCGACGGTTGGCGTTGCAGTTTAACGTGTCTAGTTTGGAGTATTTTAAAAGCAGCCCGTTTACATCCTTACCATCACACACCATTACAGGAGCTGCTACCCATCGATTTGCCCAAAAAGATGGAAATCTGCAATTGGCTCCTTGAGAAACAATTAGACAACGAAAATTTTTTAAACACCGTTCTCTGGACGGATGAGTCCTTATTTCCCAGGGACGGTATCACGAACTTTCACAATTTACATACGTATGCTGAGAGCAATCCACACACGAGAAGGACTTCATCATTTCAGGATAGGTTCAGCGTAAATTAATGGGTAACGATTTAATTGGACCTAATAGTACCAATTACTTAAATTTTTTAAGACATGGTCTAGAGGACTTATTGGAGGATATCACTCTGCAACGATTGGCTTCCATGTTTTACCAACACGATGGTGCTCCAGCTGATTATGGCCGATCAGTCAGAGATTGGTTGAATTCCAATTATACCAATCGCTGGATCGGTAGAAATGGACCAATACACTGGCCTGCGAGATCTCCTGATCTAACAGCTATGGATTTTTTTGTATGGGGACGGATGAAAGACCTTGTCTACACAACGGAAGTATCAACATTGGAAGACATAAATACCAGGATTGATGCGGTTGCAACAGAAGTGAGGCAGCAGCTTAGAAGCATGAATATAAAAAACAACGAGCTTTAGCGTGTATTCAAAATTAAGGTGGCCATTTTTGAACATTGACTGTAGCTCAAAAATTGTGAAATAAAGCATAAGAACCATTATTAAATTCTTTCAGTTCAAGCAAAGAGTGTAGATCGACAACGAGAGCCACTTTATAGCATATTAAGTTTTTAAGCACAATGTATTTTCGCTTACTACTTGTGAAATGGTAAAGCCTAAGTCAAAAACATGTATGCAACTTTTGTAGCCAATTATATGGCCTATAAAAATATAAAATTAAAATGGCATTTTTTCATGAGGTTTTCTGAGAAAAACAACATTGAACACAAAATGTTCAAATGCCGTTACAATGCTGATTCGTTTGCTTTCAGGTAGCATTAGTGTTTCCCGAATCGCACCTAAGCAGCATGTTTTTGAAACCAACCACACATGTTTTCTTGTTTGAAAATATACAGTAGAAGTATAACGTTCAGGAATCATCACATTTGTAGCCCTTTTCTACCATTTGTAATCGGGCTTGGGACCAGCTTCAGTGGAATTAGGGAATTTTTGATTTCAACCTCGTTAGCTTTACATGAGAAGTAAAACCAACGTAAGTGAAGAACATGTGAGAAGTATTAAATATCAAAACTACCGAAAACTAATCAAGCATTTTATTTCACAGCTGTTTGATTTAGATTTATTTTATCAACTTACTTAATTTTCTCTAGCTTTATAAAGATGAGATGAACTACGCCACTGACCGGAACCATAGTAACTACGGCGATACAAAAGTCACTTCCGATAATGTAAACAATTCATCGATGCACTAACTTTTCTTTAACTTTACACGAAACTTGGAGAATTTCTGCGGATTTTCTTGCTCACTGAGATAAATTTAGACCAAATTACGTACATATTGAGTGATTTTTTTTGCCAAAAGACACGACAATCACGCTGAAACCTTGAGAGCCATCAACCCACTTTTATTTCATTATCTTGTTTAAATTTTTTGTTTTTTTTCGCACTAAAACACAAAAATCGAATATGATTGTAAACCGAAACCACTAATCAAGTTAAAATCACTGCAGTACAGCACTATTAATCGTGTTTTAAATAGCTTTCACTGAAATCACAACCGGCGGCGCATACATTTGACAACGAAATTTGACAGCTAAGCCCACCCACGCCCAAACCAGAGAGACTAAAAGAGTGCGTTTTTGTCCTATTACACCACAGATATGAAAGAATATGGATACGAAATGGCTATCCGTGTACCCATACGTGAGTGTGCCTTTTTTAAAACACGCACAATATTGCTCTCCCACAAAAGTTCCGCTCAGTGCGCACTTAAGCATAAGTATTAAATCTTTATTCAACAAAGTATTACATATTAAATCTTTATTCAACAAAGTATTACAACCTCGAAAATCCCATCGTCTAAACTAAAATCATTCATCATCATTTTTTAATAATTACTTAATTTTTTTTTTATAATCAACTTCCTGTCGAACGATACTTAAATTAATCAAATCAGATCGGCATATACATATCGGATATCAGTCAGCACTTTCTACCTTTGCAGATAAACAAAATAATAGCGTCTCCTACCCGATGGTAGCTTTTTAGATTTGGATTGGTTTCAAGTAAGTTAGTTCGAGCTAAACGATTGTAAAAGTCAGTACTCAATATAGCGAATAAAAATTATTAATTGGTGTTGTATATCATTCGTGAACTACAATTACTTTTCTGGCGCAGTCGCGAGTCTTGGGGGGAAAAAAGCCTTTCAGGACCTATTACGAACCAAAACGTGTTTTTAATTGATAATCCCATTGAGGGTAAACTATCGAAAAAACCAAAAAGTCACGGTCCCAATAAATACGAAATATACAGGGACATTTCGAATAAGTGAAATTTGTGAAACCTTGATGGTTTATTACAACGCGAGTATACAAAAATAATAAATCGGTAGATATAAACAAACGGTTGAGTGAATTCATTCAAAAAAGTGCATGTGATGAAAATATGTCCACAAAGTCAACCGACGAAAAATTGAATATTGAATTAGAAAAACTACGCGAAAACTACGAGGCCTTACTCCATAGTGAAAAATATCAAGTCGACAGTGACGAAGAACGCATAATTAAAATAAACGCCATTGCGGAATTGAGAAGGCCACAACTACAACAAATAGCTTCACTCAAACCGACAATTGAATCCACAAGCTCAGAAATCGAAAACCTGGAGATCAGCGACAACCCACGACTTAACACAGAGGAAAAAATGCAGTTCGCAGACGTCATTAGGGAAGTCCGTAATTTACCGACATATAATGGCGACAATAACGAAGTCCACCTCTTGTCATGGATTGATGACTTTGAATTTTTCTTTTTTCAAGAGAGCCTAAATGGAAACGAGCAACAATATTTGTTAAAAGTTATATCGTCGAAGCTCCAGGGTGAAGCGAGGAACGAGCTCAACAAATTTTCCAAAACAACACTAGACTGGAAGATGCTGAAGCAGATCTTAGCGAAACGATTTGGAATTCGACGATCTTTTGATAGTATCGTAAGCGATTCTTTCAATATTAGATATGTAAGTAACCTAGACAACTTATTTAATAATTTTAATTGTTTATTAAATGATTTAAACACTAAATATCAATTTGAAAAAAACGAAGAATTTAATCCACAAAAAAACGAAACATTTATCTTAAATCGATTCATAAATTGTCTTCCGGAATATAAGTCACATTGTCTGATATCTAGGAATCCTCAAACGCTATATGACGCATACTGTATCCTCTCCGAATACCATAAACCTGACGACCATAACACTAATAAAAAGTATAATAGTACGCGAGGAATTCAATCTAACAATAAAATTCGAAATAATCAAAACCACCAGAATCAAAACTTCGTACCACATCAAAAGTTCAATAACCAGAGAGAATATAGACAAGACTTTAGAACTAACAACGATAACAGACATAATCAGTATCAAAACCCTTTTCAAGCCCATGGATACACTAAAAACATGGGAAACCAAAATAATACCCGATATACATATAGGGACAACAATTATCGTTCACACCAACAACCTTTCAATCAAAACCATTTACCTCCACAACAAACCCAAGTTTCCAGAATGGATACATACGATGGTAACAATATTTACGATAATTCCGAAAATCCTCAAACCACCGAAGATATCACTAACACGAATCAGGATTTTTGCATAGCTGCCTCGGAGATACAAATAACGCCTCATGTGCAGGATGCAGACTTAAATTTTATCAACCGATCGTGCCACTAACCTTGAATAATACTAAAATACCCACTCTAATCGACACCGGGGCAAGTACTTCCATTATCGACAATAATGTCCCAATTCCTAAAAACCAAATATTTCAATTAGAAACCCCTATTAAATTCTTGGGCTTAGGTGGATACCAAATGGTAGAAAGTTTCGCAGCGACACCACTACCTGTAGAATTCGGACCTATCGATAAAAACATCAAATGGATGTTTATGAATCTAGAAGGAAAAAATTTCAAAGCCATTCTAGGTATGGATGTTTTAAAAGCACTAGATGCAAAAATCAGTCCTGCTGCGGGCTATTGCAAAATAAATGGTAGGAAACTATATTTCGATTACGCTAATCCGAATTTTGAAGACACTAACTTTATTCAACATTTAGAAAGTTTAAACGACTTAGGTAGATTTTATAAAGACCTGAACCTTGAAGAAACACAAACTTTAAGGAAAATTTTAAAAGATTATCCAGATATCATTTATAAAAAAGGAGATAAATTAACAGCCACTACACAAACAAAACACGAAATCAAGCTCACAGATGACAAACCTATTCACGCTAGAATTTATACATTCCCAGTTATACATGAGATAGAAGTCGAAAACCAGATAAAAGAGATGTTAGAACAAGATATAATTCAAAAATCAAAGTCACCATACAATTTTCCCATTTGGGTAGTAAATAAAAAATTAGATAATGACAACATACCAAAATTTAGAGTAGTAGTAGATTACCGCAAATTGAACAAAGTAACAGTGGCCGATAGATTTCCAATACCTAACATACAAAATATTCTTAGTAAGCTGGGGAATTCAAATTATTTCACCACCCTAGATCTGGCCAAAGGGTTTCACCAGATCCTAATAGATGAGAAAGATAGGCATAAAACAGCTTTCTCCTCTCCGCAAGGTCATTTCGAATTTAAAAGAATGCCATTTGGCTTAAATAATGCTCCAAGTACTTTCCAACGCATGATTAATGAAGTCCTAGAAGGACTTATTAACAATATTTGTATAGTATATCTCGACGATATACTGATATTTGCTACATCTTTACAAGAGATGAATACAAACATCCGTTTAGTATTTGATCGACTAAAACAGTACAATCTGAAAATACAGTCATCCAAGTGCGATTTTATGTCAAAAACAACAACTTATTTAGGGCATGTAATAACACCCGAAGGAATAAAACCAAACCATACAAATGTTGAACCCATTAAAAATACACCAATACCACAAACCATTAAGGAAATCCAGTCCTTTCTAGGTGCCACAGGATTTTATAGAAAATTCATCAAGGATTATGCTAAAATCGCTTTACCTTTGACTAGATGTCTTAAAAAAGATGGAAAAATTAACGCAGACGAATTTAATTACAAAAAAGCGTTCGAGAAATTGAAGGAGATACTAACCAACTACCCGGTGCTAAAACAACCCGATTTTAAACAAAAGTTCGAATTGACCACAGACGCGTCAAATTATGCAATAGGTGCGGTCTTAAGCCAAAGAGGACACCCCATCGCATTCGCAAGTCGAACATTAAACAAAAGCGAAATCAATTACAGCACCATCGAAAAAGAGCTATTGGCTATATATTGGGCATGTAAATATTTCCGACCGTATCTATACGGACAGGAATTTAATATCAATTGCGATCACCGACCTTTGATTTGGCTAGATAACCATAAAGATTCCAATTCGCGACTAACGAGATGGAAAATATCTCTCAACGAATTCAATTACAAAATCAACTACATTAAAGGAAAAGATAATAAAGTTGCCGATTTTCTAAGCAGGTTGAAACCTTATGATGAAAATATCAATAATATAGAAGAAGTTGCAATATCTACAAAGGGAACTATCCACACTAGCAGAGAAAACTATAGCAGTTACATACCAATAAAAGAAGGAGCATGTAATATTTACAAAACACAATTCATTATCACAAAAAACAAACCCCGAAGGGAATTTAAAAGCATTAATGGGAAAAACAAAATATATATCCCAGAAGAATTATTAGACAGCCAACAGTTAATCAAAGAAATATTACTAAAGTATATACCCGATTATGGAACCGTAGGAATTTACAGTGAAACAAGGAATGATCGCGAATATAACAAGTTGCAGTTAATAATTATAGAACTATTCTCAAATAACACAAAACTAAACTTCTTAAAATGTACCCATCATTTAATAGACTTACTAGACGAAGAGATGGCACTGGGAAAAATTAAAGATATACATAATAAATCAATTCACAAAGGAATCTGGGAAAACTATGAGGAATTTAAACAATTATATTATTTCAATAATATATATACATTAATACAAAGATATATTAACAATTGCAATGTATGCAATGCAGCGAAATATAATAGAAATCCGCCAAAATATAAATACCATGAAAATGATGTTCCAAAAGATAACTTCGAAATCATGACCGTCGATATGTACACTACTGGGAATAACAATTGGTATTTTACAGCAATAGATAGATTCTCGAAATACTTGTACACTAATCCGATACCAGATAGAAACGCTATAACGATCAAAGGAACACTAGAAACAATGATCGCCCAAATTGGCAAACCCAAAAAACTAGTAATGGAAAACGAGTTTAATAGCCTCATAATTAAAGAATTTTGCAACAAAAACTCCATTGAAATGCACTTTACTACTCCAAATTATAAAACTGGCACATCTAACATTAATTCCTGCCATCGAACACTTAATGAAAATATAAGACTCATCAAAATTTTGCAACCCGAACTAAATGAATCTCAGTTAATTATGAAAGCATCACTTTTGTATAATAATACTATTCATCGAGCACATAGAGAACGACCATTAGAAGTATTCCACAACAAAATTGACAAAAACATAATCTACAATAGGCTTATCTACAAACAAAAGCAAGACATGTATCAACACAACAAATATAGAGAAAATATTCCCAAATATGATAGGGAGAAATACTTTCTAAAACAAAATAGAAAAGACATGAGGAAAAAATACAAATATCAACCTCAATTTAAAATTGCGGATATAGAAATTAAAGATAACCAATTATTCATTAAAAATACTAATACTAAAGTTCATCCTGAACAACTATTACCACCACGAAAATACATGAACGAAATTGAAAATGACAATGAACTATTAGGAATTAAGAAACCGACAATTTACAAATATAACAAACGGATAAATAGAAAAATTAGATATTGGATGAAGAAACTCCCACAAGCAGAAAAAGAAAAATTAAGAATTTGGATAACCAATAACTTAGATTTATTCGAATCAGATAGGGACAAAATGTTTAGGTTATCTTTCGAAATTAATAAGGTCAAGAAACACTTACAGTTACAAGACGAATACGAATCCATTAGAAGTGAATTTATACAAAATCAAACTAACCGTAATAAACCATCGACATCAAGAGATATAACGAATTAACATCCATTTCAGGAAATAGGACAGCTTTGTAGGAAAAGAAGCCTGCTATTACTCGCAGTTCTGTTCACCTTTATTGGTATTATCAATACTCAAAAGATCGAAATCCAACAAATTAACGAAGGTAACGGATTTATAATCATCGAAATAGATAATGATTTCAAATTAGTCGATCACAATATATTTTTGTTGCACACAATTAATCTTACATTGTACGACGACGCCTATTACAACATTAAAGATAAAATTAAGTATATAATCAAAAATTTTAAAAATCTAAATATCCTGAACCTTATCAATAATTTTGAACATTTAAGACATGAAATAAACACTTTACATCCTAACCATATTATATTAGAAAACGAAATAACTCCTCACCAACTCTATTACTTAATCATAGATCATGTAAATAACAATACATTTGCGTCTAAAGTACATACAAATAAAAGTAATCCAAATGAACTATTGCTAACCGATATAAAGAAAACAATAGAGAACCTAAATCTTAACCCTAAGTATAAATTCGATAAACAGCTTGAAAACATTTATCACGAAATAACAACAAATACATTAAATCACAGTGGAACAATTCTTTCGTCCGCAATAACTGATATACTAAACAAAACAAACAGAATATTAGATAAAAGAAATAAAGAAATTCAGTCAGGATACAGGTATCTAGATGGCTATTGCCCACCATTCATTGATCAAGAGTGTAGAGAATCGATTCACGACAGAAAAAAACGAGGTCTATTTAACTTTATTGGAACCATGAGAAAATGGCTAGAGGGGACAATGGATGAGGAGGACAGATTATTAATTGAAAACCATTTGGATAACTTAGAAAAAAATCAAAATACCATACATTCATCAGTTAAACAAATTATAAAACAAACTAATGCATTCGACACAGAGTTGAAACAAATGGTAAAACAAATAAATATCAATAATAATAGAACAATTGAATATTTTAATGATTTGAACAACAAAATTTCAAATGTTGATAGGGACTTTAAAGAAAGGGAATTTATTAAAAATATCGAAAATCATATACATCTAATTAATGAAAAAATCGAGAGAATTAAAGAAATAATTTTAATGTCACACACTGGGTATATGAATAGATATATACTAGAAGATTTCGAAGTCGATACATATAATATAACATTGAACAAACTAAGTAGTATTAAATGCGATATATTAATCAAAGATTACCAAATCATTATCGTATTGACTATCCCTACCTATAGCAACAATACTTGTAAACTACTTCAAATTGAACCTATACCTAATTATAATAATCAACAATTATTAACTAACCAAGAAACAGTATTAGAATGTAACAACATATATTATCATAAAACTGAAAATGTAAAAAATTTGCTGCCTATTAGTGATATATGTATTAACGCACTATTTAGCAATACTGTACTTAATTGCACCAGCATTACAATTTCAAACCAAATATCCAAAGAAATAATAGATGGATTGATCATAATTAAAGGCAACAATATCACTCAACTCAAACACAGCTGTAACAGACAAAGAAAATTTGTGAAAATTAATGTCAAAGGAAACGCTATTATTAGATTTGAAAATTGCAAAGTATTAATCGGAAAGAATCTATTCACTAATTTCAAACACTCATTTAGCTCTCATTTAATTCTCCCTGAAAGCCCCAAACTAATTAATTACACTTTAAAAAATCAATATACACTGGAGGAACTCCACAGTAAAACCAGCAAAATCCTAGATATTCAGGACCTAGAGAAATTTGATCGGAACAAATCCATACAAAATTATACATTCATTAGCGCTTCAAGTATCATAATAATAATTATAATACTCGTCGTCATCTTGTGCTTCCATTATCGTTCTAAATTCAAATCATTCGAAACCACTTTCGTCCCAATTTCAAAATACTTACCCGACTTAGAGTTTCTAAACCAAATTGCAGAAAGAAAACCTCAACATATTCCAACACCTGAAAACATAGAGATTGAAGATGTTGGGACAACATCTTCTTAAAGGGGTAACGACTTAAGCATAAGTATTAAATCTTTATTCAACAAAGTATTACATATTAAATCTTTATTCAACAAAGTATTACAACCTCGAAAATCCCATCGTCTAAACTAAAATCATTCATCATCATTTTTTAATAATAACTTCCTGTCGAACGATACTTAAATTAATCAAATCAGATCGGCATATACATATCGGATATCAGTCAGCACTTTCTACCTTTGCAGATAAACAAAATAATAGCGTCTCCTACCCGATGGTAGCTTTTTAGATTTGGATTGGTTTCAAGTAAGTTAGTTCGAGCTAAACGATTGTAAAAGTCAGTACTCAATATAGCGAATAAAAATTATTAATTGGTGTTGTATATCATTCGTGAACTACAATTACTTATCTGCGCCCCTTTCTACCGCACTCACAACCGAAAAGCCTTAATGCTGTGGCTTAATGCTGGGAGCACCAGATCGGTGTAAAAGCGTGCAACGGGCAACACGGAAAGAAATGACAATGTTAGTTTGATTTCTGTCGGGGACTGAGAGCATTGACTTTCAGTCAAAATTATTCAAATAAAATTTGTAAATTTTTCGGCGAATTCGGGGGAAACGTATATTTACGTTTTTGCGTAATCATTTGTGCCAGTTTCGCGAGTAAATAAGCGGTAAAAAAGTATAAAATAGTGCGATAATGGAGTGCCACGTTCCAGGCTGCAAAAGTAGCTACCGAAGTGCTTCACGGTATCGTATTTCGGGTGAGTAAAATTAATCTTTGGCATCAATTCCTAATGGTTTTTGTGTGAAATCATAATTAATTTCATTCACAAAAAGCATTTTAATCTCCACTCGCCGGTTCGGGGAAAGAAATGTTAAATGACGTTCAAAATGGCAATCTTTCGTGCTTTTTGTTACCATACGAACTGTGTAGGGCACACACCAGTACCTCATTCTCACACCAGTAAGCAAACCGTCGAAAATTAGCACATTTCTCTCGGTTGATTTCTAATCCATTCTCTCAAATCTGTGTATTACACATATATGGATGCAAGGCCGGAAGAGTGGGATAGACCGCTCCTCTTAGTTTTCTACTCTCATGCTGGAGCATTGTAACGCGCGCTTAAGGGGAAATTCTTTAAGATTTTTTCAAAAAAATCGATCTCTTGTTTTTTACAAAAAATGAAAGCTACATACGTGTAAAATATGTTTGCAAAAGGTTATTCCGATCTGGAACACATTTATTGCATTTAGCGTATATAGATATAGCGTATTCACCGCGTGGCCTCAGATGGCTTTCTATGTACCGGACCTAATTACGATCTGTATTATCACATACTTTAGATTCGTAATCAGCGACCCCAAAACCTGGTCGTGATAACTGAACAAACAAGAAAGTTATCCCAAAACAAACTTGCTTAAAACTTTAAACGCGTTTTTCTCGAAACGATACTTTTCATCATAACTTCAAGCACAGGTCTCGATCTATTGATCCGATTCACTTTATTCAAAGTCTATCCAAATGGGGTTTACTTTTTTGTATGGCTTTTACCTGAAATTAGCATAAAAAATTGTCAATTCATAATTACTAAGCCAGGTCAAAGTAAAAAAGAACAGGGTTAAAAATTGCACTTTTTTTAAATGTCCATAATTTGGTTTAATTTTAGTCCCAATTCATTCTCATTAAGTATAAGCCATGGAAATTTCCATAAATTTTAATAACTTTAAACTATGACTGATTTGAGTTTACTAAGAGAGGCTGCAGACTTGAAGTTACCGGACGATGTCTTGCGTGTAGAGGCAGACGAGCGCCGCTATTTTGGAGCCGCCGTATTGAATTTCATCGTAATAAAAATTTGAATGATTTTAGAATGATCAACAAATAAAATAATCAAAACCAGAACTTCGTAATCTTTTCATTATCCTTCGAAAAATTCTCAAACTTTGCCTTATATTCGACCGTATCTGAGAGAACGTTCTCTTGAGGGGACATAGCACCTTCAAATTATTTTTTTCAAAGATTAGTTTTTAATTGAATAAAAAGACATATCTTAATGAAACTTAACTTGCTTTATACTACAAAAAAAAATTGTTTAAAATTTTTTGTGGCCTACCATTTTTTTGAAAAAACACAATAAAAACCTGGCGTGCACGATAGCTGCCCTCAGAAGAGGCTGAGAAAAAAAAACAAAAAAGAGTTTTGATCAACATCAAAGCGGCCTTGGAATGAACTAAAAAAAAAATGAACAAATATAATCAAACAAAAAATTGTTTGGCGAGCGTTTAGGTAGAAATTATACAATAAAATGAAAAGTCGAACTCGTTTCCTTTATTTCTACCAATTTATTTTTCAAAAATCCGTATACCAGTATTTCGGCTATCACTTATAGCCTTCTTCAGCGATGTTTCTTCGACTGAGGAAAATAGTCCCTAATCGTCCTATTTGTAGATAAAATTTTAAGTCTCCTTAAGCGTTTTCTTTCCGTCTGGGTATTTCCCCATTGTCGGTAGGTGGGGCGCTAATTAAAACCTCATTAGCAGCCTCATTAACTGTTTCGTTAATCCTTCTTTCCTTCTTTCCGATTTGTGATCACGGTTCCCTTCTTGTCTATAATCGCATAGACAACGTATATCGGCTTTCGGAGGCTTATTCCGCAAAACGATCGAGTTTCCCGTATCAATTATTCTCTGCTTTGATAAGCTTTAGAGACAATTTACGTTGTCTATGCGATTATAGACAAGAAGGGGACCGTGATCACAAATCAATAACCTAGTACTTAGTTGAGCATCCTTTGGCTTTTATAATGGCATTCATCCTTGAAGGCATCAAATTGACCAAGTTTTGAGTAACATTTTGGCTAATTTTATGCCACTCTTCCTTAAGCGCACGTTTTAAATCATCTTTGGTTTTTATCTCTCGTTTTCTTATTTGTCGGTCGAGATGCCCCCATAGATGCTCAATTGCATTCATATCTGGTGATTGTGGCGGCGTTTTCAGCTGTCTCGGAACATGGTATAATAGCCATTCGTTGACAGCATATGAAGTATGTTTAGGGTCATTATCTTGCTGAAAGACAAATGACCCATTCAAAGCCAATTTTCTGGCACTCTCATGCAAGTTGTTCTTTAAAATATTCAAGTAGGCATATCGATCCATTAAAGAATCGATAAAAACCAAATTTCCAACACCAGATGCTGCCATGAACCCCCATACCATAACAGACCCTCCGCCGTGTTTTACGGTTCCTGCCATATTCGAAGGATTAAGTTCTGTATTTCGTTTTCTCCAAACCTTTTCACGTCCATCTGATCCATGGATGTTAAACTTACTTTCATCGGAGAAAATAACGGTATTCCAGTATGCTTGTTGATGTTGCACATGCTGTTTTGCAAATTGAAGTCGCTTTTGCCAATTGACTTTATTTACAAATGGCTTTTACCTTATATTCCGACCATGATATCCAAAATCATATAGCACGCGGCGAATGGTTTGGGGGTTGCATGACTTACCTGTCTCTTTAGTTATCTCCGCCTGTATTTTCGGGGCACTAATTTTTGGGGTTTTTTAACTTATCGAAAAATAAGTCGACTTTCTTGCAGCGTGAACTTGTGAGGGCACCCAGATCGGTACTCATTTTCTACATTTCCTTGAGCTTTGAACTTTTAACGAACTTTTGAATGGTTGCTGGGCTCTTGTCTACAATTCTGGGTATTACCCGTATTGACTCTGTTTCCTGGAAGTATTTTACAACCAATTCCTTTAAGTCCGTGGAGAGCACTTTTCCTTTTGGTGCCATTATTCGAAATTTCGGTGAACTTATTCTAAAAAAAGGAAATTATTTAATAATACAATACACAATACAATAAATAAACAAAAGTATCAAAGTTAACAACATACGTCTGATTCATTCAGTAATCCACATCGAAATGCGACATGTGTATACTTACTTTTGTGATGTGAATTTGGGTGCTGTTGTCAAAACTACGACCAATGAGCACTTGGAGTGGAAAATTTCCCGGAATTGTTTGATTTGAGTGACCGTGTAGATATCAACCAAGAGCCCGGGTGCAAAGTGGTGGCAGTGTTTTCAAGAAAATGTAGTCTTTTTTCAAATAACATGTTGGATCGATGGGTGTATACTTACTTTTGTGATCAACTGTATATATTTATATAATTATTTATATAAATATTTATTTATATAAATCTCTGTAGTGGCCAATTTGATTGAAATGAAACTTTCGGAGAGCATAGATGTATATAACAGGTAGGTGCATGATTTGTTAGAATTACAATATCTTTAACTTTTTGGCGGCGGCGGGCATTTTAGTGAATTTTAAGGTACCCTTATATTTCAATGCAGAGTACATTTTTCCTAAAAGTAAATATTGGGAATGAAAACTTATGTTTCATGCTTGCTCATGGTCGAAAATTGTAAATTTTGAGCATTGTGTGAGCACTGAGTGCCTAAAAATAGGCAAGGATTTTTTTTCAAATTTCGATTTTTCATATTTTCTGACTAAAACAATGGATCATCGTGAAATTTGCAAAACTTATTTATATTAACTAAAGCTTTGCACACATGAACCTTCAAAATTATGTGGCCAACACTGTAGCCTCGGCAGGCACCTGAAAAGAAATTCTTTCAAATCATCAACCCTCCTAAAAAATTTTTAATTTTGAAAAGGAATTCAAATTATTGATAAATTTTGATTTTTGTTCACCACATCAAATTAAAGTTTTCGAAATTCCTTGCTGCGAAAGAACGGCAGCCCATTATCAATATACCTCTATTTTCAGCACTTATAACTTCTCTTCACTAGAACTGACGACCAGATAATGCGATCAATATGAAATCTACAGGACATATTTATGTTAGCTAGGACCAGATCTGATAAAAGTGATTTTGAAATATGGGCAACACTGTGATGGTGGTGCGATTTTGAAAAATTACCGAGAAAAAAACTTGGTTTATGGTATATAGCTTCGGAAGCTAAGCTTCCGATTAAGCCAACAGATTTTAACGAAATTCACACAGTAGCTGACAGATTTTACAGAAATTTGGTTGAAAAATGTGCATAGGGCTGCCAGGTACGGCAAATTTGGTCTCCTACATATTGTAAATTTGCTCAGAAAAATAAAGGTTTTCCCTATAATATTGTTGTGATCACTTGAAATCTAGGCAGTAAATATTTTTTGCCACTATTAAACATTAAACTCCCCCAAAGACAATCTTGGACAAGGTCATAAGGGCTCAACTAAGTGCAAACATCAAGTGTTCGCGTCGTACTCGCATTCCCGCTAAATCTTGGTGGGCCTCCTGGCTAAACGTCAATACTCGGAGCGGTGTGATCAGAACGATAGCGAAAGTGAAATTTTAGAAAGATTACCGGCATACGATCAGTTACTGACATCAAAGCTTGAGTATCCAGTCCAGCGTAAATGATATCGAGCAATCTGTTCAGGACAAGTGCAGAGACGCCCAGCAAATCACTTTCTGTCGATGAGTTGACGTGTACGATTTGTTGTTCGATCTTTGTAGAACCGGTCCTGTTGCCGTGCGGTCATGGCTTCTGTCTCGCCTGCTTCGAAGGAACCATCAAATTCAACCCTCTGGTATGTCCTTGCTGTCGTAAGCGCTTTGGAAATTGGCTACGGAAAGCAAGTCACGTAAATGAAATTGTAAATCAAATGCTATGGACTTACATTCAAGCGAATTTCCCTGAAGATTTGCAGAAAGAGAACGTCCGACCACCTTCGGCTAGTATCCAATTGGGTATCTCGATATCTCCCGCCACCACGCAACCACAAAGGATCGATGCACTTTCTGCAGTAGGCGAGGCAACAACCGTGCAGCACGACAACGCATTGGGACCAGCGACGAAAACAACGGCGCTGACAGCAGGATCTTCAAACGCTGCGCGAAAACTCAGCGAACCTGGTGTTTGAGTCCTGTATCATCTGGTTTGGTAATGCTCTAATGGTGTGGGACATTGGAATCGACGGAAAATTTGGAAGGGAACCGCTCTAGCGGTCAGTGAAAAGTTCGAACAAAGAAAAGGGTTTTATTCGAGAAACTGTGGTAGAGTGCAGAAAAGGAAATTTGTTAAGTGCCAGTTTGAGAAAATTTTGAATTTTGAATTTCGAGAAAAAGTATAATTATTATTTGACTGTGAAGCGTAAAACTAGAAGAAGCAGAAATTTAATTGGTATTGTTATTAATCCTGGGAATTTCCGATTTTTCGCCTTTGGCGGTCAAATCCGACATCCACTAGAGGAGAAACTAATGACTGTTCGAAGGTGTATCGGCTAAAAGAAACACTAAAAGGAGAAACAGCAACAAAATATGAATTTGAACTGGCGGTTTACGTAATTCATTCATAGTGGACCAGCAATTTATGGTTAACATTGGCGATTCTGTTTCCTTTTCATTGCGGACGAAAGTGAATGCAGTCAAAGCAAGTCTCTGTGCAGATAAGTACATTTAATAGTTTTCATGACGATGGTGATTTTGGAGTAGCGTGTTGGTGAAAATTCGATCTTAGAAGTTTAATTGATTGTTTCTTTCTGGAACCAAAATGTTTGAAATATAAAGAAAAAGTTTAGACATAAGTAGTATAATTAATGGTGTGGGTATTTATTGAATTTTATTTTGGTTTTTCTTTTCATTTCATATTTTTACTTTTGAAATTTTATTTTTATTAATTTATACTGTTCTGTGGAGTTCTCTGGATGATAATTAATTAATGAATTGCATTGTAAAGATTGGTGTGAACCGATCCCGGCCGGGATAGGGTGAATGAAAGCCCACCCATAGCATCAACGTGCATAAGATAGCGAGTTTAGTAATTCAGCTATTGAGGTGAAATATCAAAGTAGTTCGTATTGTTAATAGTATTTATTTTCTTTCTTCATGCATGTTCATCATTTATATTAAAATACAGATTCATTTATATCACCATATAATTATGTTTGAATAATTCATCATTTAAAAGTAATGATTCTTACGGTGAATCTTCACCGTCCTTCCCTCTAAGTGTGTGTTGGTTTTTTGTTTGCTATGTCAGCGTGCCGTTGTACGATGGAATCGTTCGACCCAAATGCCCAGGACATGACTGAGCTAGTCGGCAACTTCAAGGCACGCAGGGTCTATTTTCGAACGATTCCTTAATTCGATATGCTGCATTGACGGCGGCTCGGCTGAGAGGCCGTGATGCAACAACAGCCGATGCAGTAACGAAATCAAAACGAAATTGATGCGATAAGTGGACCTTGCTGTATTTCTAATTCTGTAGGAATTTTGTTGAAAAACCATGAAAGGGCTGCCAGCTATTGTGAATTTCGTAATTTATTGACATTTTTTTATCGAGTGATGTTGTCATTAAATTTTCAAATGAGAATGATCCTGCAATGACAACTAACAACCTCAATATAAATTTCAAAAATTCCAAAAGTTTTGAGGGTGGTAACCCTTAAATTCTATTCACTCCTATAACTTCCAGCGAAATCATTCAATCGAAACGAAATTCACATGGTGGGTTTAACTCCACGTGAAGCAGATTTGGTAACTTTTTGACTATGGTGCTAACACAGGATTGCGAGCACCAGACAATTTCCAGTGAGGTAGTAGAAATGGAGTGGACATGTCCATAAGATTTACATTGAAAGGGATGGTAGTAATTTTTTGTCTGCTCATTGTCAAATCGGGTCAAATCCAAGTAGTTCCCCTCCAATTTGACATTGCGAGCGAAATGGCGTAAAGGCAACTTTAACATGCTTTGTGCACGAGAGGATTGAAGGGGCTATTGGTGGAAAGTTATACCGTCCGTGTCCAGGGGCTGACAATTTCATAAATATTGCACCAACAGATGTTTCCATTTTGTGTTCATAACCAAAGCATTTACAATAAAATAAACAGCTGATGTTTGAATTTTCCGAGTTTTGGAAATTGTTCGGATGGCAAATCCAGACATAATTTAATCGCTGAAACTTTCGATGTTATCCTTGGATGAAAATGATAATCAAAGGCTAGATTGATTAAGCACGAGCATGTTATAGTAGACTTATTGCTGCTGTGTTGGACACATGTTGTGAGCACTGAATATTTTGCTGTCAGAAAATGATTTTTATTACTTTGAGTAAGAAATGATTGATAAGATATAGATAATTTCTTCGAAAATCAGTTTTCAAGCGGTTCTGATGCGCTAGACTTTTTTTTTTATTAAACTCGTTCCACCGAAAATTCATATTTCTTTATATATATATATATATATATATATATATATATATATATATATATATATATATATATATATATATATATAATATATATATATATATATATATATATATATATATATATATATATATATATATATATATATATATATATATATATATAAATATATATATATATAATATATATACATATATATATATATATATATATATATATATATATATATATATATATATATATATATATATATATATATATATATATATATATATATATATATATATATATATATATATATCAGCAAAATGATTAAGGGAGATAATTTCTGGAGTGGCCAATTCGATTGAGCTGAAATTTTCGGAGAACGTAGATGTATATAGTAGGTAGATCTATGATTTGCTAAAATTCAAATATCTTAAACATTTTTGCGGCAGCGTGCGTTTCCGTGAATTTTGAGGAACTCCTATATTTCCAAGCAGCGTAAGTTTTTGTTAAAATAATGTATTGGAAATAAAAACTTATTATGTTCTAAGCTTGTCTATGATAAAGAATTGGAAATTTTGAGCCGTGGGTGGGTGCAGCATGCCTAAAATAGGTAATGATTTTTTTTCAAATTTTGATTTGTCATGACTTCTGACAAAAACCTTGGACCATCGTGAAATTTGCAGAGCGTACTAACCTTGACTAAAATTTAACACCCATGGATTTTCAAGGAAGTGAGGGTAACCCTGAAGCTGTGGCAGGCTCCTGAAAAAAAATTCCTTCAAATCATTGACCCTCCTGAAAAATTTTTGATTTTTGGCAGAAAATTCAAATCGTTGCTAAATTTTAATTTTTGTGCATCATATCAAATTAAAATTTTCAAAATTCTGATTTGCACTAGAACGGCAGCCCATCACCAAATTACCTCTATTTTCAGCACTCGAAAGTTCTGTTCACGAGAACTGACGACCGGATTATTGGATCATAATGAAATTTACAGAACATGTTGATATTAACTAGAACCAGGTCTGGTAGAAGTGATTTTGAAATGCGGGTAACCCTGTGGTAGTGATACCATCTTGAAAAATCACTGAGAAAAAAAACAGCTTTTTGACCTATAATTTCCGATTCAGCCATCACATTTAAACAAAATTCACATAATATTTGGATCTTACTTTTTACTAATGTTCGAAGAACATTAGTATTAAAATCGATTCGGCCAAAAATTCATATTTCTATATATATATATATATATATATATATATCATCAAAAAATTTCAGTGAGATAATCTCGGGAACGCGCCATCCGATTGAGCTGAAATTTTCAGGATACATTGGTGTATATGCAGAATAGGTCCAAGTCTCTTTAAATGTCAGTTATTGTTAACCTTTTGGCGCCGGCGGCCATTTAAGTGATATTTTTAATATACCTATTATTTCGTACACAAATGATTTTCGCAAAAATAAAGTTAACGAAATAAATTTCTAACGTGTTTTACATATGAATCGGATAATGCTTTGGAATTTTTTAACCCTATGTGTGCGCTGGGTGCCTAAAAAGAGGACGGGAAAATTTGAAAATTTTTAAATTTCGATAACTTTTGACAGAGCTATTCAATCATTACGAAATTTTCAGGACATATTGATATTATTTAGTTGTAGATTTGTGTAGCTTTTAATGAGCGTGCTGGTAACCCTGTAGCTAGGGCAGGCACTGAAAGTGAAAACCTTCAAATCATCGTCTCTCTTGAAAAAATGTCGTTTCTTCAAAAAACAGCCATTCATATGTAAATCTTGTGCTTTGTTTACATAGCCAAAAAAAAAAAAGTTATGGTATAACGGGCACGCCTGGTAACCCTTGCCCAATTTACCTATATTTTTAGCATCAAAAACTTCTGTTCACGGAAACTCACGATTCGATGAGCAGAATTATTTGAAATTCACAGAATGTATTGGCCTTAAATAGGACCAAGTCTGATAGAAGTGATTTTGAAATGCAGGCGATTCTGTGCCAGTGGTGCCATCTTGAAAAACCACTAAAAAAGATAACTGTTTTAGCCCTATAAATTCTGATTGAATCGTTCAATTTTGACGAAACTCACACAATTGCTGGACCTTACTTTAAGCCACGTTTGGTAGAAATTTGACCGAAAAATTCGGTTGGAGCTGCCAGCTATGATAATTTTGGTGTCTTCATTTAAAAAAAAAAAAATTGGAAGTGAAAACATTCAAACCATCGATTATTCAAAAAAATGTCCGTTTCTTACAATAAAACTAATCTGTATATAAATCTTATGTTTTATCTACACGTTCAAAATAAAACTAAATAAATTTCATGTCGGACAAGAACGGTATCCCTCTCCCAGTTAACCTATATTTTTAGCATCAAAAACTTCTGTTCACGGAAACTCACGAACCAATAATCAGATACAGCTAAAATTTACAGAATGCATTGGACTTAAGTAAGACCAGATTTGATAGAAGCGATTTTGAATTGTGGGCAAGTCTGTGCCAGTGGTGCCATCTTGAAAAATTACAAAGAAAAAAACTGCTTTTTGCCCTATGAAATGTGAATAAGTTACCAGATTTTCATGAAATTGACACAGTAGCTAAACCTAACTCTAATCTCTGTTTGATGGAAATTTGGTTGAAAAATTTGATTGGTGCTGCCAGCTATGGTAATTTTTGTGTCTTTGATTTTGAAAATTCGCTCAGGAAAATAAAACTTTTTGCACTATAACTTCCAGTGCAGTCATTAAATCAATACGAATTTCATACAATTAATGAAACCTGTCATAAACATTATTCAGACCAAATTTGGTTGAAAAGCCACTATAGGGTTGCCAGCTATTGTTGGTTTTGTGTTTAATTTTAATATCTTTATTAAGGGGTTAGTCCACTGTTAAACTGCTCCAAATGAACTTTTTTTTTTAAACAGCTACCAAAAAAAAACTACTCAAGATATCGATTTGAAATTTTACATGCATCTTTATTGAAGTTAAGAGTTAATATTTTCTTTGGAAAAAAATATTAGAAAACAAAATGGCGGCCGCCCCAATGGATCGCCGCAGCACCGCCGAAAAAAAAAGCAAATTGCGCCTCGTAAATTCCTGGACAAAATAAGCATCAGTGAACAAATTATCAAAAATAGTTCATTAGTCTTAAGTATAAAGGACTGCACGGGCCTAACTTTAGAGCCCTAAAGCGATAAAAAAAAATGTGATATACTTTTGAATAAAAAAACTTGATAAAAAAAAATTTTTTAATCAATAAAATGTTTCCCAGATCGTCAAAAAAATTTTTTTTGTTCTAAATTTAGGCCCGTGCAGTCCTTTATACTCAAAACTAATGAAATCTTTTTAGTAGTTTGCTCACAGATGCTTATTTTGTCCAGGAATTCACGAGGCGCAATTTGCTTTATTTTTCGGCGGTGCTGCGGCGATCCATTGGGGCGGCCGCCATTTTGTTTTCTAACAATTTTTTCTAATGGAAATGTTAGCTCCTAGCTTTAATAAAGATGTACGTAAAATTTCAAATCGATATCTTGAATAGTTTTTTGTTGGTAGCTGTTTAAAAAAAAAGTTCATTTTGAGCAGTTTAACAGTGGACTAACCCCTTAAGCGGTTTTATCGTAGAATTTTCAAATGGTAATGATATTGTAGTGACAATAAACAGCAAATATTAAGCTTTCGATTATTTGAAAAAACTCGCTGCAGGTAACCCTAAATTTCTTTATACTCCTATAACTTCGAATGTAATTAAACAACGTGAAGCAGATTTGATATATTCTTGGCTTTGATACTGGCGAAAAGTTGCCAGCACGAGTCGGTTGTGCTACTTTTGTATCAATAAATGCTTACAGTTAGTATTCATACCGGAAACATTTACAATGAAAATAAATAACCGATGTTTGCAAATTTTTTTTTGTTCTGCAAATTTTTCGGATCGCAGCCCCGAACACCAACTTCAGTTACAGTGCTGCAGACACTGAGCATTTTCTTCATTGATGTTATATGAGATGCTGCTTTCAAAGTTTGGTGAAATAAGCAACTGATAACGAATTTAATTAACAAGTGTTTTTCTTTCATAAACTTTGAAACCCATGCCAGTGGTAATATCTGAAACCTTCTACCATATGAGTTACAATGCATTCTAGAGACCAAAGTAAAACGTGGCATTTGAAACAGTTTGGCCGTAATAAGCAGCACATGTGGTGGAATATGCACTCAAAACCTGCACGATTCTTCTACTGTTCTTCGAACATTAGTGTTTCTAGCGGTTCAGGTGCGCTAGAGTTTTTTTTACTAAATTTGACTGAAAAATTAGAATAGAGTTGCCAGCTATGGTGATTTTTGTCTCCTAAACCTTGCAAATTTGCTCAGCAAAATAAAGCTTTTTCCCTATAACTTCCGGTCCAGTCATGAAATCAAAACGAAGTTCATGCAGTAAATGGATCTTAATGTGAACCAAATGTCGTAGGAATTTCGTACAAAAATCATGAAAGGGCTGCCGGCTATGATCATTTTTGTAATTTTTTGGAATTTCTTTACGGATTTGCAAATGGGAATGAACAACAAATATTAACGCTTTAAAAATTTGAAAAATTTTGAGGGTGGTAACACTAAATTTTTTTTCATCCGTATATCTTCAAGCGCAGTGATTCAATCGAAACGAAATTTACTGGTTGGGTTTAACTAAACGTGAAGCAGATTTGGTATATATTTTGTTTTGCTGCTGACACAGGGTACCCAACTTTAGCCATTTTCGTAAATATTGCACCAACAGATTTTTCAAATTACATACTCATATGCAAAGCATTTGTAATAAAAATAAGAAACCAATTTTTAAATTTTCCGAGTTTTAAACATTTTTCGGATGGCAACCTCAAACAACGTTTAACCGCTAAAACTTTCGATGAAATCTGCCGATGAGAACGAAATTCAGAAGGTAAGCTGATTTAAGTATGAGCTTGTTAAGGCAAACTTATTGCTGCTTCGTTGCGAAAGTGTTGCCAGCACTGAACATTTTCATCATTTGTGTTATAGTTGAGTTTTGTTGCTTTAGATAAGTGTATTACGTCCTTCCATATTGTCATTCAAAGACACTTTCTTCGAAAATTATTTTTATGGCGATTCTCATGCGCTAGACTTTTTTAATTTTTGAAGCAAAAATTTCTTACAATTACTTTTGTTTGAAATAACTTCGTCTAAAAGTTGAGTTTCTCAAGTCTATGAGTTTTATTATGGTCTACAGATTAAAATGGTACATAGCCTTTCAAACCAGTTAGTTGTAATATGGAGCATGCGTGGTAGAATATGTATTCAAAAACTTCACAATTGCTCTACTTTTCTTCAAAAATCAATGTTTTCAGCTGTTCTTATGCGCTAGAGTTTTTTGTTTTATCATCATCGTTGGCAGTTTGTTTTATCATCATCGTTGTTTTATCATCATCCTGGCTTCCTTCAACAAGTTCTTCCGCCTGCTCCGATAGCATGCCGTTGTTGTTCAAGCAGTATCCCTAAACTCTAAGCGTACTGGCCAATACCATCTCTTCACCTCTACCGCCAACAAAAAATCATGCGAAAACTATATGATTGGACCATATCATTTCATCCTTCATTTTTATATGGCAGCATTACTATCAGACAACATCAAATTTCTTTGAAATGAAAATTTTCTCAGAAATCTGTGCGTTTTGCTCTGAAAATCTACCAAACAACTTCTCTTTGCACTCACACAATTATCGAAGGATAATAACATATTCTGTCCCTGAAGTTCGGCTCTTGGAAAATCAACGAGAACCAGGACATTATACTTTTTACATTGCCTTCACCAGCCCGACCGAGTCAATGTCCGCAATTTTTCGAAAAAAAACCAGTGCCTCTAGCTACAGAATAATTCAATTCCATAACTTTTTAATTCAATTAAAAAAGTTGGGTGTTTCATCGTAACGAGTGAAACGAGAACGGGCATAAGGACAAAGAAAAATTATTCTTCATTTGTTTCGCCATCATTATTGTCCTTGTGTATTCGCCGGTTCAGTTTCATTGTATTTTTTTGCCGAGAGAAATCATAAACAAACAATGCAGAAAAATACTTTTTAAGGGAGAATTGCTGAATGTTTGTAATTAAATATTTAAGTTTTTGAAGGAAAAACAGAGCATTTCAAGGTGACTATATATTTTCAACAAAAAAATATTTGATTTTCTTTAAAAAAAAAATTTAGGAACACGTAAATAATGAAAAGCATTTTGCCTTAAAATGACAACATTGATGTTATGACTTTTGTATTGACACAAATATGATATGATATCCAATTGATGATCAAAAATAGCCAAATAAACAAGGACCTCATTTACGAATTGAAGGACATTTCTCTACAGCCTCAGCTGAAGAATCATATTCTTTTGTACAAAAGATGTTTCCGGGCATTATATTGAATCGATCGGTATAGTTCCACAAATAGCTCTTTCATGTTTGAACTGTCTTTATCTAAATCAAATTGTTTTTATAAATATCAAAATCTCAAGCTTACACTAGGATAGATCAAAGATTACGCATTGCGCAGGTCCGCCATATTGGAATTCTGTTTCATGACGTCACACGTGACAAACTATTTGAATAAGTGGGTTTAGTTTTATGAAAGCGTTTTTATAATATTTAGTTCTCCGCCGCAATTATCTTTTGCGTATATTGTGGCCTCATGGCAAAACGTGTAACACAATCGTTAATTATCGACGTATTTATGTTCGAACGATTAACAGCCATTCATGTCACGTGTGACGTAGGTGCGCACATAAATTCATTTTCGTACGACGATCAGCGTAATCTTAGTATTCTTTGATTCATGCTAGGATAGATCCATGAATCGAACTAGCGTCAAAACTTCGATGGGTCGAATCGGCTTCTTTATTGTGTCGCACCTGCAGCGTGCACTGTACTTATAATATTTTGAATTAATTTATTACTAATAAGTATTAAACTAGTTTCGCCTCATATATATATACATATATATATATATATATATATATATATATATATATATATATATATATATATATATATATATATATATATATATATATATATATATATATATATATATATACATATATATATATATATATATATATATATATATATATATATATATATATATATATATATCAGCAAAATGATTAAGAGAGATAATATCTGTAGTGGCCAATTCGATTGAGCTGAAATTTTCGGAGGACGTAGATGTATATAGTAAGTAGGTCCATGACTTGCTAAAATTCAGATATTCTAAACGTTTTGTTGACGGCGAGCGTTTTAGTGAATTTTGAAGTACTCCTATATTTCCAAGCATTGAAAATTTTTGCCAAAAAACAAATATTTGAGAATGAAAACTTATTATGTTTTAAGCTTGTCTATGTTAAAAAATTGGAAAGTTTTAGCAGTGTGTAGGTTCAAAAGTAAGCAAGGATTTTTTTGCGAATTTTGATTTGTCATTACTTTTGACAGAAACATTGGATCATCGTGAAATTTACAGAGCATATTTGTGTTGACTGAGATTTAACACAAATGGATTTTCAAGACAGTGCGGGTAATCCTGTAGCTACGGCAGGCTCTTGAAAAAAAATCCTTCAAATCATTGACCCTCCTGAAAAATTTTTGATTTATAACAAAAAATTCAAATCATTGATAAATGTTTACCTTTGTCCCAACCAACTCAACCCATCACCAAATTACCTCTATTTTCAGCACTCAAAAGTTCTGTTCACGAGAACTGACGACCAGCTTACTCAATCATAATGAAATTTACAGGACATGTTGGTATTAACTAGGACCAGGTCTGATAGAAGTGATTTTGAAATGCAAGCAACCCTATGGCAGTGGTACCATCTTGAAAAATCACTGAGAAAAAAAACCGGTTTTTGGCCTATAGCTTCCGATTCAGCTGTCAGATTTTAACAAATTTCACACAGTACTTGGATCTTATTTTAGATAACATTTGGTGAAAGTTTGACTGAAAAATTAGAATAGAATTGCCAGCTATGGTGATTTTCGTCTCATAAATCTTGCAAATTAGCTCAGCAAAATAAAGCTTTTTTCCCTATAACTTCCGGTCCAGTGTAGAAATCAAAACGAAGTTCATGCAGTATGCAGAATGTGAACCAAATGTCGTAGGAATTTCACACAAAAATCATCCAGCTATGACCATTTTCGTAATTTTATGGAATTTCTTTACTGAGCGATTATGTCATTAGATTTGCAAATGGGAATGATCCTGCAATGAAAATTAACAACAAATATTAACGCTTTAAAAATTTAAAAAGTTTTGAGGTTGGTAGCCCTAAAATTCTTTTCACCCGTATAACTTCCAGCGCAGTGATTCAATCGAAACTAAATTTACTGGTTGGTTTAACTTAACGTGAAGCAGATTTGGTATATACTTTGCTTTGATGCTGACACAGGGTAACCAGCATTAGCCATTTTCGAAAATATTGCACCAACAGATGCCTTAAATTACGTACTCATATACAAAGCATTTGTAATAGAAATAAGAAACCAATTTCTAAATTTTCCGAGTTTTGAACATTTTTCGGATGGCAGCCTCAAACAACGCTTAACCGCTGAAACTTTCGATGAGAACGAAATTCAAAGGATAAGTTGATTTAAGTATGAGCTTGTTATCGTAAACTTATTGCTGCTTCGTTGGGAAAGTGTTGCCAGCACTGAACATTTTCATAATTTGTGTTATAGTTGAGTTTTGTTGCTTTGGATAAGGAATGGTTGATATGATTCTACAAAAAAGTGAATTACGTCTTTCCACATTTTTTTGTCACTCAAAGACAATTTCTTCGAAAATTAGTTTTCTAGCGGTTCTGATGCGCTCGACTTTTTTTATACTTTTTTTATTTCCTTGACATATTTATTTTCGGAAAAAATTAAATAACTTCTCTTCCGATTGCTTCCAAGCATTTAGAGGTTTCCAAAAACGCAAAGGGTAATTTTTGACACTAATATATTTTTATAATTAAATACCATATACAACGTCAAAAATTACAGCCACACATAGGGCATGCAATCCCGAGATTTCGGGACACATTTTGGACATTTTCGGGATCCCGAATATTTTATCGGGACTCCCGAGATTTCGGGATTGATAAAATTCAACCCATTTTGGGGATTAGAAAGCAGAACTTAATACTAAAAGAAATATTGCTTTATGAAAACGGAGGCAAAAGCCAGTTGTAATAATGTATTACAACTGGCGTATGATTACATGCTTAATATCCCACCAAAAAGTGTACCCGAAATATCTTTTTCAGCAACTGGATATATGTGCAGCAAAATCAGGTCTAGTTTAAATTTTGAAACTCTTGACGAATTATGTTTATTAAGAGCATACTTTCAAAACGAATCAGCAGTTTGAACCAATCAATATTATTACTTATCACTTGTTTCATTGAAAAGCAATATTATTTTGTAATTGATATGTAAACAACTAAAAAGAATAATGTATTTTTATTATATTATCGTAACATCACTTATGCTGATTAAATTTCAATTCGTTTTTAACTAATTTTATAACTAACTATCATTATCAAATAAAGAGCTTTATTGGAGAAGAAGATAAGCAGAAATTAGATCATAAGATGAATTTAGATGCAATTATAGATTAACGTCTTACTTGCTTGTACCCATGCACATATGTGCATTAATTTAACATTATAATGAACTTCGCTTCTGGTTTTATGTATATATAATTGAAATAAAGTTATAATTGAAATAAAGTTTTAATAGCCAATATATCTGTTTAGATACCCTTCATATAGTTTTTTTATAAAATCCCGAAATCTCGGGACTATCTCGGGATCCCGAAAATTCTAATCCCGAATTTCGGGATCTCCATTTCAATCTCAGGATTAATGCCCTAGTCACACTACAAGCTTTCTTTTGTCATCATTGTGATTTTTCTCGTAATCTGTATCAGTGCTGTTGTATGTGCTGTTTGCAGCCTGCTCGCGTTACGTGTTGCCTTGATTTATCAACATGGTCAATCATCTTTCCTGCTCGTCTCTTGGCACTTGCGGCCTCCACTCAGTCTTTCCCTACTGAAACACTGGAAACAACTTTTAATCATTTCACAACTGAACAATTTATATGAGGCTGACCACTAGGGGCATTATTTATCGTATCCTTTATGATTTTAATGTTTTTTTTCCTGTGTCCGCTGCAATATTTCACCTTCATTTTCTGCTGATATCACTTGGGATTTTAACGTAGCGAATCAGTTTTGATAAATGATGAGCAAATACATACAAGGAGAGCAAAAGTATTCATATGAGCATGCGAAAGATATGATATCGTTCACCAACTCGTAAAAAAATTATGAAATGCGGAATCTGTTGGGACGTTGCAGCGAGCTGTGGTGAGTAAAAATGTCAGTTTCAACCTACCATTTTCATGAATTATAAAAATATACTGTTCGAAGAAGAATGACTCGATGTAGCCAGGCGATCAAAAGACATTATTTTATGAAAGTAACTGATTACAGTATGCAATATTAATGATGAGCTCAGTTGGTTTTCGTGAGGCAGACAAAGGTTAATTTTAATGGTAATTCAGTTTGGCGACTTTTGAACGGAATATTTCTTTGTTTACTGTATGAAATTTTGCATAAAGAGTTGATTTAACTAACTGTCTGAACTAATAAGGTATTAGCGCCAATTATCAAAATCGGTTTGTAATACATAAACGGACTAACCAAAAAAAAAATCCTTTGGCAAAAAGCCAAATCTGTGAAGTATAATATAATTCGATTTTGTGTGATGCTTTTCATCATACTTCATGAGCTCATATTCACCACACTGCATGTGTTCGGATGCATGAATGTAAACTACTATAAAGGGCAAGACATGGACCGCTGACATTGAACTTTCTGCGTTAGAATTAAAAAACACCTCCACATAATGCGAACAATAGAAAATGGAGTCTCTCAAGGTTCACCTCTTGCCCCAATATTGTATCGTTTATACAGTGCAAGTATGCAAAAGCCCTTGTTGCAAAACAGCCTCGCCGCCAACTTCCACACACACGCCCACAAACATTACGAATGCAATGCTGCACGCGATGGTCAATTGTATTGCATGGCCATCCGAAAACAGGCTTTATATATGCATTTGATTGTCGCAGGTTGCATTGAATTGCATCGGGTTCACTGGCCATACTTGTATCAGCTGCGTTATCAGCCCAGCGAAACTGGAAATGTTGGGTGCTGGCTGCGTGAGATTTTTGGATAACGGCTGATTGGAACCGGTGCGTTGCGGATTGCTCAGCAAGCCTTGCGGATGCTGACTGCTCGGCAGCCCAGTTTTAGATCTAGCTTGCGGAGGCAGTGACGGCTGTCACCGTAGGGAGCAATTTTTTCTGGTGTCACATTGCACTCGCATTTGGGAGTTTTGACTGAATTCGAATGGGATTTTGTATGGTGTGTTCGAGTTGTGTGGAATATAGGAGTTCACTCTAATCAGGAGTCACTTGACGTGCCTGCTTAAATCTTGATTTGATATTTTGAATTTTCGCCGACAATTTTTTAAAAAGGAGTCCAAGGACTGACTGGACTAGACCGAGTGCAATGGAAGAACTTTGTCCGTTTATGTGAAGCTGAAGTGTAGTCGGACTTGCTGCAATAGAGTTGTTGTGTACGTTTGAGAAATTTCATTTTTGTACTGCAATTTCCCACAGGCTGGGCTCCTGCAAGCCTGAAGTCTACGAAGACTAAAAATTGTCTAACGTAGCGAGAAGAAAAGGAGCAGAAGTAAGTGTAGCTTTTTTCGGTTTGGAGGAATTCCGTTGACGTCGATTGGAGTGTGTGGTTCGTGTGAAGCGTACGTCGATTTCATCCTACACAGTTCTTGCAAAAAACGCATGGAAGCTACCATAATGGATGTTTCCATTTGCTAATCACCGTGGAAAATGTGTAGCTAGTGTCAAGTCACAGAATCGATTATAAATTGTTTATTTGATGTGACTGATTATTTATGAAGAGTTCACTAGACTGTTGCTGTTAGAGTGGCCCGGGCGCTCGTTGAAGACATCGATGCATAACAACTGCAAGAGATATAAACAAACATTACCAGATAGTAGAAGAAAAAATACAAAGAAATATCTACTTATGTATTCTATTTTTTACTACTTTCTCGTTTGTTTCAGATAATTAAATATGTTTCAGATAATTAATGTGAAGTAATTTGATTTAATTTGTTATTAAATGTTTTCAGTGGATCCCGTGCCACGGTCGACCGTCGTCCAGGAATCCGATGAGTTTAATTCAATTTTTTTAATATGATTTTAGAATTGTTTTAATAGGTTACACATAACTTTTTTTTTAATATTTAAATTTTTGAATTATTGTTTTGTTGAATTTTGTAATATTTTATTTTCTTGTAGTTAAACTTTTGGTTTTCATATTTTATTTAACGGGTGAACGAGTGACCATGGATGGAAGCCACGAGCTGGTTGGTTCCGCAACTGGTCCTTTTGTTCTGTTTGTGTTAGTTATAAATAATGCGTGACCCAGCTATGCTTGACTGCCCATCACTCTTGGAAAATATAGCAGCTGTCTAAAAAATACGTTCTCGACAATCAGTCCGACATACTAAGTGTGCATGGAGCTCTTCATTACCAAAGGAGATGGGAGGAATTGTTCCACAGACTGTTTTATTTAAGACTAAAAAAAAACATCCCACAGATAGGGCAATGTGGCAGCCTGAAAATCCAACCTTCCTCAATTGCAACAGGCCAAACACTTGAAAGTGCACGTACTGCAAACATTTCGGACAAACATTAACCACATGCTGAAAACGAGAAGCAATTATATAGAGAGGGGAAAGGAACCAAGTGAATTTACTTTTGTAATTAGATAAACTGAAAATTTTTTCATGCATAGACTTCAACCAGATCGACACAAAATTTAACGTGAAGCAGATTTTATATTATTTGGCTGTCAGAGCTGGCAAAGGTTTGTCAGTATCAATTATTTTTTCGTCATTGCACCAAGAGATGCGACACCTTATAATGCATATACGCCGCAACTATTTAAATTTCTAAAATAACGAAATATTATCGGGTAGCAACTCACAAAGTCTTTCTTCTTCAATAGCATTCGATGCAGCCGTCGCCAAAAACATTTGGTCACTGACGCACTGAAAAATGCTATCAATAAATTTTTCAAAAATCAACTGGAAGTTGACTCCGTTTTACGGGAAAATTTTGTTCAGGGACGAAGCTCATTTCTCGTTCGATGGCATCATCAGTATGCGAAATAGTCACATATGGAACGAGGAAAGTCCCCGTCAAGTCATGGAGACACCGTTGCATCCACAAAAATGCGCACTATATGCTGGTGACATTATAAGGCGATACTTCGCCATAAATGAATAATATGACGAGCGTGTTACTGTGAATGGCAGCGGTTACTACTTATATGGGGGACCGCTTGAGAACATCGCATGTCGTTGGCGCGCAAAAACTCTCTTTGAAGGGAGGTTTAAAAATAAAAAAGTAGCAGATTAAAATGGGAGAAGCAGATATCAATTATTTCATTATCCTTTTTTCTATGGTTTCATGGTTTCCTTCTTGTCTATAAATCAGCATAGACAAAGTATATCGTCTCTAAAGCTTATCAAAGCAGAGAACAATTGATACGGGAAACTCGATAGTTTTGGGGAATAAGCCTCCGAAGCAGAATCAAATTGGAATTGTTTTGACGGGATGATTAAAATTGAATGTAAATAAAAATAAAAAATTTTCAATTTTAATCATCACGCAAAAACAGCTCCAATTTGATTCTGCTTCGGATGCTTATTCCGCAAAACGATCGGGTTTCCCGTATCAATTATTCTCTGCTCTGATAAGCTTTAGAGATGATATAGGTTGTCTATGCTGATTTATAGACAAGAAGGGAACCATGATCACAATTCAATAACCTTAACAAGTAAATTATATCGATGGATATAAGTCGGAGATGTTAAAATTTGTCGCTACTAGCGTAAATAAAAATTAATGATTTCCAACTGCATGTGGTTACATCGGTCAAGAATGCATTGTGAGCTGGTGTCTGATGAGAATCAGTGCATACTTTCGAAACCACTTTGTCAAATAAAAATTTTCAATGTAAATAATAATAAAATTTTTTTCAATTTTAATCATCCCGAAAAACAATTCCAATCAAATAAAAGTTTATTTGCTTTGTGGAAGATTTCACATCTCGTTAACAAGTAAATATTTTCTTTTATTCTCGGATACATATTTTTCTGAGTGTATGATATGAGTAATAAAAAGGTTTGAATTTATGTCTTTGCAAACCAAGCTTATGATTTGCCATGCGTGTATTGTTTCCCCAATTACATGTGGAGTATTTTTGTGGAGCCAGACTTCCTAACACAACATCGAGCTTATTGGAAGACTTATGACCAAAACTATCAAAATAATGCATAAAATGTCCACACTTACCCCAACTTCAGCGGTATATGCTAGAACTGGTCTTCCAAATATCAGCAAACTTAAACTGCTGGATCGAGGTAAATTGATTTATAAGATTTTAATCAAACAGCTTAAATGGCAAGACATCCTTCGAACTGCTGGTGATTCCACCAATATTCCAACAAGAAATGCGGATGATTTATCAGTGCAAACTCCAAGAACGGAGAGAATGAAAACCGGCCGGGTAGAAGAAGCAATACATTTTTTCACCACTCTGCCTAATTCGGTTAAACATTCGAAAAACTTAGTAAAGTTTAAAGAAAATCTAAAGCTCTGCATCAAAAAAGCACACTGCTAATGAAATCCAGAGTTTTTTTGTAAATTTTTCTCTGGACTCATGTCTTGAAGACAAATGAAATGTATATTAAGGTACTAACTATAATAAGCAGGATGGTACTATCCCTTATACCAATACACCAATTGTCTGGAAAGCACTAGGAAGAATTACTTTGTGATGATTTTGTGATGCACACGGACCGTGCATATCGAGTGATGGAGAGAGTGGAGTGAAGGAGGCAAAAACAAATTAAGATCATTACACATTTTCTTCCATATATCCACCTTTTGCTTTTATGACTACCTCGCAAGTTCTTGGTACTCTCTCGTGTAATTTCTTCAATGTTTCTGGTGCGATCTCGCGCCTACATTGAAGAAATTTTTAAGTTCGTCCCATAAAAGCTTGACAAGTAAATCTAGTGATTGTGGTGGTTTTAATGCATTGCTCCTTTCTAGTTCAGAAATGATCCGCATAGATGTGATGAGTGCTTCAGATCATTGTCTTCTTGAAAAATAAATCCGTCACCTGAAAGTTCTGATAGCACAGCATTCTTCTCCAATATCTTCATGAACCCTTCCTTTGTTAGCCTTTCGTTGAATCTCACAAGGTCACCAGTAGATCCTTCACCAAAACATCCAAAAACCATGACATTTCCTCCTCCATGTTTAACTGTAGGCACGGTACAGCTATCCAAAATCCGCTTTCCGATACGTCGATTAACAAACACATAGCTGTTAAATCCGGAAATTCTAAATTTGGACTCGTCAGTCCAAATGACCTTTTTCTACTGATCCAAAGTCCAATATTTATGCGCCTTCGTCCAATTGAAACTTGCAGGCCAAAGGAAAAGCTTCTTTGCTGCTACTCCTCTTAGACTAGCTTCTAGCTTCTTTTAGACTACAGTTGAAATAGATGTGGGATTCGGACGGTTCCTGTTGATCTCATTTGCTATTTTGGAAGCCGTTAGAGGTATGTTCCGTTTGCTTTTGACGACTATTAGCATGTCGTCTGTTACAGACGTCTTCTTCTAACTTCCGGAACGATTTCTGTTGACAACATTACTCATTTCTTCCGTGTTCTTAATAATCGCCTAACCAAAGCTCTGTGATATCTGCTCGTAAAATATCCTTCTTCATCAAGAGTGCAAGCCACAAAACGCGTTTCCATGAACAATTCACAACGTTTTGCCATATTAAGGTGGTTTTTTGAACTTTCCAAGGCGATATCGAAATTGTAATTAGTGTCTGAAGAAATTTAGTTCTGGTATTTATGCGGATTGATTATGAATGCAACTTACTGTAAAATTGAAAACCGAATTCTCAGCAGGTAAAAAGCAAGGCCATAAACATCAGCTGCATGTCGTCACTAAGAAGACGTAATCATAAAAATATTGTAGACGGAATTTTGCATAAAAGTCGTATTAGGACAATATGCATTATTGCTATCATAAAAAAATCCGATAACTTAAGTTTTCCCAAAAACAAAAACAACACAGGAGTCATTAAAACCTAAAAGAAAATGTATCATTGAATAATTGTGAGCGGTAGTGCACACGCAGATGTTTATATACATCAAATATTTCTTCCGAACATACAATTTAGGTTAAACGTAGTAGCCACATTCATAAAAGAATGAAAAGAGATATGTGATAAAGGCCACACAATCGCAAACAGAAGAATCATAAAGGTTTAAGCCCACACTGGGCGCATAAATGCATACGAAATTAACATAGCTTCTATGAGTGAAATAGTTTGTCTTAAAATAGTTTTATGGTTATTGGGTAAAATAAGGTAATAAATCAATTTAAGTATGAATATTTGTTTACCATACAGAAGCACGAAAATCATTTTTCACAAATATTTACTTCGGGTTGCGTGCCGTGTCATTTCCTTCACATTCAAAATAACCTAACATTCTCATCGGAATCGGTTCATACAAAAACAATTCCAAGCAACTTATACGACCACACGTTTTTATCCCGAAAGAACTGTCAGCGACAAATACATATAGAACCTATCTGAAGCTTCTAAAAACAAATCAAAATCCGAAGCACCGCAGGCAGCTCTTTATTTGACATGATAATATGAAAACCATTTACGAAACCGTCAACTTCTGTCGTCCTTCCGAAAACATATATTTGCATTTATGGAAACAAATATGTATTTTTGGTTAGCTTTGTTGCTAACTGTATAGCTATGTGCGTTTCCGACTTACGTTTTTTTTCTGGTATGTATCGAATTAAATAACTGATTTCTCATGCATGGCTAAACGATTAGCAAAAAAAAGTCTATTAGCCGGTATGAAAAACGAAACGGAATTTCGAACAAAAATTTAATTTTTCCGTAATATTGTGTGTTTGTGACAGAAATGTTTAGCAAGCTAGTGTTCCCTGCCGGCGCAAAGGATAAAAGTGGATCAAAAAGGAAACAATTTACATCGGCTTGAAAAGTTTTCGGCATCTTCTCGAAACCAATGGGTTCCGAAAATTTGTTTTGAGGGTAAGTGGTAGAATTGTATTTTGATTATAATACGGTTGTATATCACATGGATGTTTAGAAAGACCATTTTTCAAATTATTTAGATAAAAAATTTGGCAATTACTGAAAATTATGTATTTCATATGTACCCCTATATTTATAACAAATACTAGGAGGTACCCATAAGCAATCAATTATTTTTACTTAGGAAAGTAGACTTTAGTCAAATTTAGCATCACACGGTCTTGGCTTTTTATCATAACAAAGCAAAAGTATTTTTTACACCGGTACAAAATGACAGATAAAAAAGCTAATAAGTGTTGGCTTAGAAAATTTGTCAATAGTCATTGTAACTTGTCCGATAGTGAAGGAAGTGGACAACTTGTAGAATTCGATAATGACGCTTTAAAATCACTGATCAAAACGAATTCTAAATTAAGTATCTAGAAAATAGCAGACACTTTTCAGACTTCTTAGTCGACAGCGCAGAGACACCTTCAGAAAATCGATAAAGTTTACATACTGGGTATTCAGGCTCCACATGAATTGTCGGAGATAAATAAAAAACAACGGCGCACAATTTGCATTTCTCTATTGTTTAGACGACGAAGAGATCCGTTTTCAACAAGCATTGTTACTGATGGCGGGGGATGTAATCTAGGTCATCTCCCCGTAGTGAGCCCTGGACAATGTCAAATGATCTAAACTCTCGCTTATTATAACGACTGCTTTTTTCATTGAACTATTCTTGCTTCACAGCTTTTTTGATTTGTCTTGTTTGAACTGGTAATTGTAGCATTCCAGAACTAGTAGTTTCCAGGTGCGGTGGCAATAGAGTGAAATCTGCTTGTGAACGGCTTTGAGTTGAGACAATCATCTCCGTGCTATTAATATCTTGGCAGGTATCAGAGCACGTTGTTAGTCTCGGGAGCAGCTTATACATGATGAATGAGTCAGTACCACTACCTTGCAGCGCAACTTTGGCTTCACCACTTACCCTTGTTTGTCGGGGGCTCTGATCTCCAAGTCCGGCCCTGGGAAAGCTTAGAAGCTCATTTGTGACCAGAGTGCTTACTTGCGAGTGTTTTTTTGTCACCCTGGAAAGTGGCGCGACTTGCCCTAATTGCAAAGAGATAGGGAGATCCTAACACACCATCAGCATACAGACCTGTCAGCAGGTAGAGTAATACTTGCTGGCGATGGTACGAGACTACTTGAAGGATCGCCATTTGATCTGTGAAATAAATTGAGGAACTGTACGCAACACCATTTCAGCTAGAGCAGCACAAGGGTCCATTTTTTGGCCAGACCTATGGAATATTGTTTATAATGGTCTCTGGCGCCTCGAAATGCCGAAAGACGTGCTCTTGGTGGGTTATGCCGATGATATAGCCATTGTCATCACGTTTAGAAATCCTCACCTAATCCAGCTCATTCAAGTAATGAGAAGAGTTGAAGGCTGGATGATAGCCATGGTCTCCAGCTGGTGATCGCAAATACTGAGATTGTCATGCTAACAAAGAGGAGGATACCAACCATTATACCCATGATGGTTGGCTCTGAAGTACTTGAGACCAGAAAATCGGCTAAGTATCTTGGAGCGATGTTGGACTCCAAGCTGGCTTATGGAGAGCACATGCGGGAAGTATGTGATAAGGCGCTACTGGCTGTTATGTCACTTGGGAGACTCATGCCAAACGTTCGCAATCGTAGTTCGAGTAAACGTAAACTCCACTAGATGCTGCTGTCTGACGCACAGATGTGGGCCGCTGCGTTCAGGTTTGTAGTATCACGCTAGGATGGTGAGCGTCCAGCATAGGGAGTGCTGTGAATCGCAAGCAGCTACAAAACAGTTTCAGGAAACGCCATGTTAGTGATAGCGGGAGTAGTCCCAATTGATCTATTCGCGAGCCAACGCAGGGGGGTGCTTCTCGACAGAACAGAAGTGGGAAAAGAAATGTTGGCTGTTCAACCACGAGAATGAACGCTCGAGCTTTGGAAGGAGCACTGGGCTACGAGTTCGAAGGAAGCATGGACGATTTGGCTGATTCGCGCCTTAAAACTTTGGCTTAATTTCGACCATGGGCACAGATAGAAATTTATTTCACAAATTTCTACCTGTGCCAGTTCATATCAGGCCACGGCTACTTCAGGAAATACCTTCACATAATGGTGAAAGTTAGGACTAAGTTCTTTATGTATTGTGCTAAGGAAAGTGACGACGCTTTGCATACATTTTTCCATTGTGGCTGCTTCAGAAGGGAGCGACGCATTCTTATCTCTGCAATCGGCCATGTGACGCCGGAGTCAACCGTGTCTATGATGCTACAGTCAGATGACAGCTGATCAGCTGTGTCAGCATATTTGGAGCTGGTATTGCGTTTGAAAAAACGGGAAGGATGCTTCGTAGACTCGTGAAAGCCTGACAGAACGCATTCTTATCTCTGCAATCGGCCATGTGACGCCGGAGTCAACCGTGTCTATGATGCTACAGTCAGATGACAGCTGATCAGCTGTGTCAGCATATTTGGAGCTGGTATTGCGTTTGAAAAAACGGGAAGGATGCTTCGTAGACTCGTGAAAGCCTGACAGAACGCAAGTAAGCCGATGGGACACCTGATAGGTCCTAGTATCACGGCCGAGCTGAAGTAATGGGGAAGCTGTTCCGGCTTCAGATTTCCGTGGTTGGTGGGTGATGTTCTTTAGTGAGTATAAATCTCACATAATCCTGTATCCGGCTACCTGTTGAAGGTTTTTGATAGAAACCTTGAGCAGTAGAGGAGTTTTCTAGGAAATGGGCCCATCGTTCGTTTAGGGGTGGCATCTGAGGAAGAATCAGATGCAGATGCCCTTTCTGTTGATGGGGCTAGAGTGGTAACCACCTCGGAGTTGGGCGGTTTTCTATAACTTTGACTTCGAATACAGAGAAAAGGGCTAAGGCAGCTGTAATGGTCAAAGAAGATCCTCAACCCTGTAATGGTCAAAGAAGACCCGCAACCCTGAGTGGTAATGCGGAAGGTTTTTCAAATAAAACTTCACCATTCGAAAGCAGCAACAATTGTCCTGCTCCTTCACCTGTCTGAGACTAGTGAAGAGCTAATTTTGATCCAGAAACCATCGACTGTAAACAAAAAGGTTTGCGGACTACGCTTAAATAGATGGAGACATATAACACTCGATACCGTGGAGAAACAACAAATCTGTATTCTTCACTTTCCCCCCCATCTAGTCTATATTAGCAAAGATAACATAAATCGGCTCTAAAGCTTTTCCAAGATTAGAATATTTATCACAACTGAATTGTATTGCCAAAAATTTGATAGATTACACAGCGAATACAGCGAATTGTAAGTAGCTCTGATCAATAGAAAAGGATTTATATTGTAAAGTGATAGTACTTAGCTCCACACTGAAAGATTAACATATAAAAAAATACTGAACAGTAGCGGGCCTAGGTGGCTGCCGTGAAGTACCCCAGAAATGACAGCATTTTTTTTTGGAAATTATTAATTCGAAAAAAAATTCGTATTATAAATTCGAAAAAATATGTGTGGAAAAAAGAGCTAGCTATCGTAATTTTTCGGAAGCTTCATCCGTATATGAGCACTATGCGCCTTAAAGTGGACAAAAATATGGAGAATGTCAAATTGCGATGACTCCACACAGAGTCATCAGGTTATCAATGCACAGGACACATTAGTGAACGCAAAAAATATGCATGTGTGTCTTTTAATCAATATATGGGCAATTTTTTAGCTACAGCAAGTACCTACTTAAACATACATATGGGCCCTTCCATGTCGAAAATTCCTATAACAAATAACTGGTTTTTTTCCTATAACTTCCTATGCAGTCACCGAGTTTTAACGAATTTCACATGAGTAGGTGGTCCTTAGTGGTGTCAAGCCAAGTTTGACAGAAATATGGTTGAAAAGTTATGATAAAGTTGCCAGCTATGGTAACTTTATTCATATTTTTTACTACGAGATGCTAGCATTCGATTTTCAAATGATAATCGTAATGATTTCGCAGTGAAAATCAACAACCAATATTTCAATTTCAAAATTTTTGAAATTTTAGTATCAGCTGTAATCTTAGCAAAAGGGTTGTCAGCACCATACATTTTCGTTACTTTTACTTCAGTGAATTTTCATATGAAAAATATATATAGTGAATAAATGCAACAAATATTCAAATTTTTTAAATTTAGGAAATTTTTCGAATAGGAACCCTAAACATCTTACAAGCCATGTAACTTTCGATCGTGTCATCAAATAAAAATTGAATTCACAGTGGGTGTTGATCTCAAAGTGGAGCAGTCGTGCTAAAATGTTGGGTGAATTGCCAAAAAAGTGTTACCAGCACTGAACAGTTTTATTATTTTTATACTAAAAGATGCTGCCGTCAAATTTTCCGATGCTATGCATTCTGTGATACCAATAAGTCACGGGTATATTACGAGGGACGTGTGATAAGTCCCTGGCCCAATTCAAAAAAACAATTTTTCCGGAAATGTTTTCTTTTTACTTTTCAATATAATCTCCCTGGAGGTCAATACATTTGGTCCAGCGTTTCTCAAGTCCTTTAATACCATTCAAAAAGGAATTTTTGTCGCCGTTCGCAAAAAATGGGAAACGGCTTCTTTCACCACTCGGTTCGATGAAAATTTTTGTCCAGCGAGATGGGTTTTCAATTTGGGGCACAAAAAAAAATCACATGGAGTCAAGTCAGACGAATAAGTTAGGTAGTCAACGATCTCATACCGCAAATCGTGTAATTTGGCCATGGAAACCTCGCAGATGTGGACAGACGCGTTGTCGTGGTGGAACAAGATCTATTTTTTCTTCAAACCGGGACGTTTCTTTTTGATTGCCTCGTCCAAATGGCCCAAAAGTTTCGCGTAATATTTGCCGTTGATGGTTTTCCTCTCTTCTAAGTAATCGATCAGAATAGTTTCCTTACTATCCCAGAAAATAGTAGCCATCACTTCCTCCGCCGATTGGAGCCGGTTCTCGCCTCTTAGTCCACTGCATCGACTGTCATTTCAACTCCGGAGTATAGTAATAGACCCACGTTTCATCACCAGGAACGAAACGCCGCAAGAAATTGTCAGGATTTTTACGATAGCGTTCGAGAGATACCATTGAAGTCATAACTCGATTGCGTCTCTGGTCGACTGTGAGCAGGCGCGGTGCCCAACGCACAATTAATTTGCTCATGTCCAAATAAACTACTAGAATGTGATGCACCCATTCAGTTGAGATGCCTATGGACTCAGCTATGTCAGGCACTTTGAGTCGACGCCGACGGTCACTTATAGCTAAATCGAGTACTTTTTGAATGTATTTGTCCGCCAGTTTACTTTTTGGGCACCCGAAACGCTCCTTATCAAGAACATTCGTGCGGTCGCGTTTGAATTCAGCAACCCAAAATTTTACTGTTGCATATGAGAGCGAGGCTTCACCATACACGGGATCGAGTTCGGCTTTTATCTCGGCCGGCTTTAAACCTTTTAAATGAAAGAATCTAATGACCACTCGGTACTGGACGTGCTCTATTGTTGACGATTCATGCGACACGTCAACTTAGAATGGCTGCCAAAAAAACCTGTTAGCTACAAAAACTTCATGAGACCGTTCGAATGTGCCATCTATCTAGCAACAGCAAAAACTTTTTCGTGAAACCACGTTCTATCACTTGGGCCAGGGGCTTATCAGACGACCCTTGTACTCTTCCTAAATTTTTAAACTCCTTCTATTGGTTACCCCAATGGTTTCCAATGCAGCTATCTCTCTCTATTAATAAAAAAAGTTTTGGAAATTTGGTCGGATTATATTTTTATTTTTCTCTTATAGTAGACTCATAAACGTACGAAATCCGACATATATATATATATATATATATATATATATATATATATATATATATATATATATATATATATATATATATGTATATATATATATATATATATATATATATATATATATACATATATATATATATATATATATATATATATATATATATATATATATATATATATATATATATATATATATATATATATATATATATATATATATATATATATATATATATATATATATATATAGTTGGGGACAAAACTCTCCATACACCCTCAAAATTTCATAAATTTAGTAGAAAATGCAAATATTTATGAGAATTTTATATGCAACTTTACAGCAAATGTATTTTTATTAACATAAATTAAAAAAAAAGTTACATTAATCAATTTATAACCGTAAAAACACAAAAAAAAAAACGAAAGGCAGTAGGGACAAAAGTGTTCATACATTATGTAATTGAACTGAAAATTCCACATTATTTAATATAGTTTTATATTTCAAAATTTTTTTGGGCCACCGTTGGCATCAATAACAACCTGCACCCGTCGTGGCATTGAATCCGCCAAATTTTTAGTAACTTCCGGAGTTATTTCTCCCCAGGCTTGTTGAAGCGCAGTTTTGAGTGACTCCTTGCTGCTGGTGTGAATTTTCGAGATTTTTCTTTTCATAAGTTTCCAAGTATGTTCAATGGGGTTTAAGTCTGGCGACTGAGGAAGGGAATACAGCTGCATTGGTGCATAATAAAACAACCAGATCTTTACAAAACGTGCAGTATGTTTGGGATCGCTGTCCTGTTGGAATATCCAATGCCGGCCAAGACCCTAATTGTCTACGGAAGGTTGCAAGTGTTCTTCTAACAGTCTTTTATAACAGTATTGGTCCATAATACCGTCTATAAAGACCAATCTGCCAACCCCACCAGCCGCATTTCCACCCCACATCATCACATTGCCACCCCCGTGTTTTGCTGTTGGTATCAAATTCTTTAGTTGCAATGCTGTTCCCTTTTTTCGCCAGATTCTTTCTTTGCCATCATTACCGAACAAGTTGAACTTGCTTTCATCAGTAAATAAGACAGTTTTCCAGAACTGTAAATCCTTTCCTAAATATCGCTTTGCAAATTCAAGTCGAAGTTGCCTATTCTTTTCAGATATTAGCGATTTTTTACGAGGATTTCTACTTGCATATCCATAGGAACGTAAGATTCTTCGGATGGTTTTAGGGTGAACACACTTATTGGAAGTATTAGCGACATGTTCCGCCAGTTGCCGACCAGTGATCCTTGGGTTTTTGTCAACCTCTTTTAAGATCATGCTGATATCCCGCCTGGAAAGTTTCTTTGGTCGTCCATTTCTTGGCTTATTTTCCACTGATCCTGTGTTTTTATACTTTTGAACAATGTATTGGACAGTGGCATGGGATAAATTAAACAAAACTCCAATTGCACAGTATGATTTTCCATTTCTGTGCTCAGCAATAATTAATTTTTTATTTCAACACTTACTTCCTTACGCTTGCTCATTTTTCACTCCCTTTGCTCACAGATTACTCAAACAAACTAATCATTACATCGCATTCACGCATTTCATAAGAAATACAACGGTTCTTTGAAGAAAAACAACAGTAAAGCAATGCAATGAAGAACAGAGTACACTATCTGATCAATGTATGAACACTTTTGTCCCGCCTGAATTTCGTTTTTTCTGGTGTTTTTACGGTTATAAGTTAATTAATGTATTTTTTTTTAAATTTATGTTAATAAAAATACATTTTCAGTATAGTTGCATATAAAACTCTCATAAATATTTGCATTTTCTACTAAATTTATGAAATTTTGAGGGTGTATGGAGAGTTTTGTCCCCAACTGTATATATATATATATATATATATATATATATATATATATATATATATATTTATATATATATATATATATATATATATATATATATATATATATATATATATATACATATATATATATATATATATGTATATATATATATATATATGTATATATATATATATATATATATATATATATATATATATATATATATATATATATATATATATAAATATGTATATATATATGTATATATATGTACTGCGACTGTGAACTTTTATTGATTTTCGCACGGCTTTAGTACATACGTCCCGTAAAATGGGTTGGTGAGCGAAGCGAGCAGGGGGCGAAGCCCCCTAGTCAAATTAAATTAAGTATATTTGGTGGATTAACACGAGTCTATGACTACTGGGCCGCTTAAATCATCCGTGATTGCAGATTCCTTAGTAGGTTGGTAGTTATGTCATGCGCTAGCTTCTGTCGGACCTTATGTGTTGGTTTTTAGTAGCATGCGGTAGACTCCTCCGTAAAAGGTTCTATATCTGTCAACTTCATTTGCCTTCTCTAGCTATTTACATATAAATTCCCTGTTATTTTTATATAAATTGGCATTCCTAAATAAATATTCACCCCAATCACCAACAGCATCTTTACCACTTCCTTATTACCAAATCCTACATCTTTCCAAAATAGTATTCTTCTTACAATTTATTTTCATTATGTGGATTTCACAAAGAACAACAACAAGAGTACAATAGATTCATTCAATTCATGAATAATGCTCACTGTTTTCTAGTCCTTTAACTCTACTTAAAATAATTAACAGCCACCCTAAAAAGTCAAAACCTTTCCAAATAATAATAGCCTGTATTCAAAGGGCATCATCCATTTGACAGACATGATAAACCCAAACAACCATAAATTATTTTAAATACTACTTCTTTTGTCATTACGCTAAATGGCGAATCATAATTATTTGAGCGTGATAAATATCTCCCACATTCTTAGGCTACAAACTTGGCAATAAGAAAAACTTTTACCCACTTCGAAACCGAAGGGTGACAGCCGTAACAGCCAATGATGTCGCCGTCAAGGTAAATACACAAAAGAAGCGGCACAACAAAACAAAATACAATGGTAAGACGCGTAATAATCATAACGGGATGCCTCCGTAACTATTTTAAGACGATTTGCAAATTGCCTTTGAATAAATGATGAACCATTAATTTAAATTAGCACTTAATCATAATAATCATCTGTTTTTGTAATGAAAACTTTGAGATGGATGTGCAATTTCGAGAAAGGACGAAAAATGATGATGGTGTTAGGTAGGAATCCAGAAAATATTAATATTGTACACTTAGGCTTCGCAGAGATTCAAAGTAACCACGAATAAGATAGAATACTTGCCGCCTGTTGTAAAAAACTACCTGGACCTACTGAAGAATTCATTAATTTTCCAATTATTAACAAAAATTTATTTAAAATAATGAGTGCATATTAATTTTCATCGTCTATGCCACCATAGTCACAAAAATAATTACAAAGGAGGGCTTTTCAGACAGAAACTTCTTTAGAACCTGGGAGTTTGAGTTAGATTTAATTATTTGAATTTGATTTCACTGAAGAAATAATGATACTTTTTAACAGGTCAGTACAGAAACACTGCTACTGTAAAATAATTTTTACTGCAAGTTTTTGTATTTTCACCTCAAGATCAACTTACTCTATGAATTCCAATTTGATAACTGCATCGGAAGTTATAGGGATCGAAAGATTTTTAGGGTTGTCAATGGAACGGATGTTGATTAGAACAGATAGAGGACTCAATGCTTGCAAAGTAGTCGCAGATAGCCTGGTTGACAGCAGTGGCGTGGCGTGACAATTTACCGAAGGGAAGCAATTGGTTGATGTCCATGGTTGATTACGCTTTCCGCGAATTCGTTACGTGTAATAGAATCTCTCTATAAAAGCACCCAGCAATTACTAACGGGGACGTGAGAGTAGACATTCTGTATTCTTATGAAAATAAAAGTTCACAGTCCTTCACACAATAAGAAACCATATCAATATTTATCAGTAAAATAATAACATTCCCAGAACTAGAAATATAATATTTTTGAAAGTGGCCAAACTTCGAAGAATTAAAAAGGTTTAAAAATATGAAACCTTGAGTTTATTTTAACGATTATGCTACCAAATATTTCGAAATAAGCACTTGTAAGGAATGGTACAACATTCTCATTGTTGTCAATTATGCACCTTGCTGTTTTACGTCGTTGTGCTGTTTTGCAAATCGACCATAATTCGCTCCCAATTTCCGTGAAACTGTTTCTTAAAGATTTTATTAGATCTGAATATGATACAGTATATTACTTTGTTAGGACTGAAATATATCGATACTATTCGGTTTTTTTTTTAGAAAAAACATGAAACAAAAAAATCAACTAAGAATCTTTAAGTAAAATAAAAAGCCCACTCTCACTATTAACGATCTCTCCGTCTCAATCAGCACTATCATTTTCAGTTATATATTCTACGAGCTATTGTAATTGCTCCTTATTATATAATTTTTTTTAAAAATAACCGACCATTAAAAGTCCTACGTTTTGGAGCTAATTTTGGAAGCATTTTTTGACGAATAAATACAAAGCACATAAACTCATTACCTTTGTTGAAAAACTAGTAGTAGATTGGAATTACTATTACTATTTATTACTATTGAACGATTTAGTCGATGTTCGAAGAAATAAATAATTTTTCCGTGTTAATGCATTTTTTTTGTACATGTTTGCAACCCATTTATTTTGGCAGATATTACAGAGGCTCCTCGAGACTTTAAACTTTCGGACAGTATGCAAAACAAGGTTAAATGAACGGGAGGCAGTTTGGTTATCAGAAACATCTGTGAGATTTATGAAAGTTTCTTTAACTGCACCGGAAGAAGTAATATAACCAAAGGTTGTTAAAAGTTGTGATAGATATGATATATCGGTTGTTTTTTCTAATATTATTGCTATGAATTTGCTTTTCTAAATTTCATTATAAATATCTTTCAGTATTTTTTTTTTGAAAATCAACTTACGAGATCGTTTTGAATATAATTTGATGCTCCGAAAGAAACACTTGCTTGGTCCAATTCACCTAGCAATTATCGATTACGCACTGTCAAAAGATTTATTGTCTTTAGGTGATTTACCCCTATTGCAAGAATACACATTTTCATTATGACTATGTAATGCTTCTTCATGACATCCTAAATGACACACAATGTTCATTAGAATCTTCATTGTTTCTCAATTTCTTCTAACTGTGAGCAATAGCACTGAATATTTATATTAACTACTCAGCAATTCTTCAAACCGCCGGAATCAAACTTGGAAAGTAAAAGGACTGAATTGATGTGATCAATGCTATTTCTACCATGCCTGTTCACAGCTTTAACATTATTTAAAATACAAAATCCGATATTTCGCCAAATGTCTGAAACGCTTGAAAATAGCACATATGACCAGCAAAACTATTTTTGTTTAATATTACAGCCGATAATCTGTTCCGAGTTTTTCATTTATTACTTTTGCGATCAAACTGTCGAGTAGGTATACCTCTTTGTTATAGAGACAAGTTTCAAATTCGGTTTTGATCGGTCCTGGTTGATGATGTCCAATTTTTCAGCAAATTACCGAGATCCAATGAAATAAAATTTAAATAACTTGACGAATTCTAAAATTTTGACCCACAGAACAAGTGAACACATTCACCTATTTCAATCTTTCACTATTTCAAATATCAATTAATAGTATCATGCAATTTTACACAGTAATTTTACACATTCAATCCTGTACAATTCTAGTCTACAATTTTACCTATTACTACCAAATCCTATAAGCTATAAGTGACTAAAAGTCTTCGCCAATTGAACATACAAAAATAAAACATACAAAAAAATAATGTCATAATAAAAATCATAAATAAAATACATAAAATAACAACTTATTGAATCCACAGCCTCTGGCAACGCTCTTCACATATCGTAACTCAAACTCGCTCACAGCAAGTATTCTTCATTCACAAAAATCTGTACAAGCAAAGTAAAATGATAGCAATAACAATTTACCCTGCTACTAGTGAGGGGAACGCAGGAATATGTTCCACCAATAGTCATGCGTTCGCACCTCCACTCTGAGTCTCTCTCTTGAGAAGATAATTTCCCCTAAGAAGCAACATTTTCATTGCTTCCAAACAGATCATATGAAGACATTTTTTTTAATGACGTCACAGTCTAGTCTATATGGGGTCAAATAAATGGTGGTAGATGCAATTTTTACGTTGCTTCCAAGCCGTGGTTGTGCTTTCATTATTTTCATTCTGTAGCGTTACCAGATCAACTGTGTGAGATGTTCACAATTTGATTTGAGAAATTTTTTTAATAAATGCTAATACGCGATTATTTCACGATTTCGAAAAAAAAACAATTTAAAATCTATGTCAGCCAAATGTAAGGGAAGCAATGCTTCCCTTGCTTCCATGAACGCCACGCCACTGGTTGACAGCAATTTTGACAACAGAACGTCGCGTCAAAAATTCGAGGTAGTTATCATGAGAACCTGTGTTTCTAAATCTAGCTCCAGCTACATTCTTAGCTTTGAGAGTCGACGCCACATCACGCTGAAACCAAGGAGCGTCATTAAACTAGAGAGAGCAGCTGAAAAGAGTGAAGCGGGAGATAAGGTTGGATAGGAATTTGTGAAATTTTATGACAAGCTCATCAATAGTGAGGCTGCAGGGAAAAGAAAAGATGCTAACCAAGCTCATTTCAGTCGTCGTACCAGTGAAGCCTGCTTTATGATAGTTGTTGGGATTTGGTAGGCGCCAATAAATTCGACTAATGATGTGCGAGAAATAAGTAGATATATTTATCTTGGTGTAGATTAAATGTCAGTGTTTATATAAAGAATTTACATCAACTGTCAAAAATATTCGGTCCCCTAGGTGGCGTGGAGTTCGTAGTCACGGATACCAATCGAGTGAAGTAGATAACAAATTACTCTAAAACTTCCGGTTTTACTACTTTGGTCTTTAATTCCTCATCTCAGCTTTCGTCTGACGAAAGGTGTTTGGCTTGAATTCCGAGCGCTTGTCGATGATATTTGTATTGCTGCTATGATAGTGATTATGTCAGGATGTCCGCATACTGTTCCTTCGACGCCACCCATTCCGATGCGAAGTCCTTTTCGGTGTACCTCTCTCGGGTGTAAAGAAATCGGGCGCTTGTGGAACACTGGTTCTTAATCGAGCTTATCGCACTCTGATTATCCATAAAAAGCGTCATCGAGACATCCCTTACATTAAACAACTCCTTGACCAAACTCTTCAGCCAGGCTATTTTCTTGGCTGTTTGACACGCAGCCATGTATTCTGCGTCTGTGATCGATAGCGACCTGTTGTCTTTGCAAATTCCAGGCTATGGTTGCTGATGCCAACTTGAGAGCATATCCTGCCGTCGATCGTCGTGTTTAAAGATCTTCCGCGTAATCTGCGTCGCTGTATACGAGCAGCTCCTTATTCTGGTCGAGTTTGAATCAACGTCCGTGATTTATTGTACCTTTCAGGTACTTCAACATTCGCTTGAAGGCTTTCCAGTGAGTTGTTGTCTTGTTTGCGAGGTATCTGCTTGCCTGATTCACTGTTAATGCTATATTGGCTTTTGTGACTATCGATAAATACATTTGGCTTCCAACCGCCTCGCGATATGGCGCCGTGGTGGCTTCTAGTTCTCCCGAATGTCCGAGCGAACATAATTCCTCGTTCGTTAAAATCGAATGACTGAATCAGAATTTATAGGGCCAAAAGCAGTTATTTTTCTTAGTGATTTTTTAAAATGGCACCACTGGCACAAAATTGCCTGCATTTAAAAATTACTTCTATCAGACTTGGTCCAACTAAAAACCAATATATTCTGCTAATTTCAATCAATTCTGACTATCGGAGCGTGAGTTTTCGTGAACAGAAGTTTTTGATGCTAAAAATATAGGTAAATTGGGAAAGAGTTACCAGGCGCGCCCATTGTAAAACTTCAAATTTTTTGCTTTGGCTATGTAGACAAAGCATAGGATTTATATATGAGTGGCTTTTTCTCCAAGAAGCAACATTTTTTCAGGAGAGTCGATGATTTGAAGGTTTTCACTTTCAGCGCCTGTCCTAGCTACCGGGTTGCCAACATACTAATTTACAACTAACTAATATCAATACGTTCTGAAAGTTTCATAATGATTTAAGAGCTCTGTCAAAAGTAATCGCACTTTAAAAATTTTCGAATTTTCCCGTTCTCTTTTTAGCGTTCTTCAGCGCCCACATGGGGCTAAAAAATTCCAAAACATTATCCGATTCATATTTAAAACACATTCGAAATTTATTGCGTTACCTTAGTTTTCGCAAAAATTATTTGTGGACGGAATAATAGGTATATTAAAAATATCACTAAAATGGCCATGGTGCCAAAGGGTTAAAGATAATTGATATTTAGTGAAATCTGGACCTATTTTGCATATACACCAATGTATTTTGCAAGTTTCAGCTAAATCGTATGGCGCGTTCCCGAGAAAGAGTCACTGAATATTTTTGATGATGTATATATATATATATATATATATATATATATATATATATATATATATATATATATATATATATATATATATATATATATATATATATATATATATATATATATATATATATATATATATATATATATATGTATATGGCAGCACCAGTCGAATTTTTCAACCAAATTTCTATCAAACACGGCTTAAAGTAAAGTTCAGCTACTGTGTCAATTTCATGCAAATCTGGTAACTGAATCAGAATTCATAGGGCAAAAAGCAATTGTTTTCTTTGTAATTTTTCAAGATGGCACCACTGGCACAGAGTTCTCGATAATTTAAAATCGCTTCTATCAGACCCGGTCCTGTTTATGTCCAATGTATTCTGTAAATTTCAACTGTATCTGATTATTGGTTCGTGATTTCCCGTGAACAGAAGTTTTTAATGCTAAAAATAAAGGTGAATTGGAAAAGGGCTACCGTTCTTGTTCGACATGAAATTTCCAAAGTTTTACTTTGACTGTGTGGATAATAGCCCAGTGAAATCCGACATATAAAAGGCGAAACTTCGGAAAAATTAGGGGAAAGCTGTATTTTGGTGTGAACCTTGGTACTGGCTTGTTGAACAAAATGTCAAAAGTCCTCATCGATCCGAGTGCTGCGTTACTTTTTATACGGGGTCAAAGGTCGCCAAAAGTGACCTTTCTAAATACATATATCCGTAACGGTCACGTCTTTAGAAAAACAATGAATGACGAATTGGTAGCTTAGAAAATTTAACTTTTCTTAACTTTTTCTTGTAACTATAACGGTTTTTGTGATATATTGATTTAAACATTTGCTACTAATAGCATCCTCTTTCTCAACGGCATGTTGATATTATCCGATTTTGATTACGACTTGGAAAGTTTGTGAGTTGATTTCTCTATGTTTAAGAGGCACGTAAAAAAAGCAAACGAACTTATCTACCAGACTCCAGGGTAGGTGGAAAAGTGTGCTCCGAAAAGTACCCACCACCCCCCGCCCCCCTTTGCCGTAAAACTTGTAGGGACATCTGCTCGCTACTCTCTTCTCGGAAATAAGCTGTATTGCTGCATCGTGGATGGGATATTTCCCGAAAGATGTTCTTCTTCGAACATTAGTAAGAATCAAACCGCGTTTTAAAGAGGAATGTTACTTGACAGTTATTTGAAAATTTGAAAAAAAAAATTTGAAAAAAATTGCGGTTATTTGAAAATTTTTACCGAAAATCTTATTTTTTCACTTTGTTTCGCTTGCCAATTTTTTTTTTTGATTTATTTTTGGCCTATATTGTGATAGATTACCACACAGGATACTTGAATAAAATAGCACACCAAATTTGACTTAAATCGGTTAATCCAATCCAAAGAATCAGTGTCCGCAGTTTGAAAAAACGTCATTTCGAGAAAAACGCGTTTTAAGTTTTTTTTCTATTTATTTATTGAATATTATTTAAAAAAAATATATTTTTATCACTTACAGTTGCTCTGTCTGCAATCGCTGGACCATACATAAGTACTCTTGAGTCCTCATAAGCCAGTTGCTCTTGCATTTGGGCAGGTTTTTTTTTGCCAAACGCACTTCCTTTGAAGCTGTCATTGTCAATTTTTTTGCCTGACCTATGCGCTCTTCATCTTTTTTCCGCAGTAATTATAAGCAGTGGTCTGTCGTAACTTATTTATTTTTGGAAATATTTTAATAAAATTTTGAGACGTGATTTCTGAAGGTATAATAAATTGAATAATGCAAAAAACAAAAAAAAATTATTTTTCATCACGATTTTGGCTATGATCGTGGTACCGGAGATTTCATCCATAAGCTTCAACCTGTGTGCAATAGCCTCGAGTTTTGCGATATGCGGTGCGAAGTTGTCTGACTTTTTCTTCGTTATGTTGTACCAGTTTTGTTGCAGCACATGCACAATTGCTTCTGACTTCTGTTCGTAGATCGCGGTGAGCTTCTGCCACATTTTCGCTGCCGTCGTGCAGGTGATTATATGAAGCGTTGGCTGATCTCCCCGATGGTTGTGACGGTTATTTTTTGAGCTGTCACATCACTATTGTTCCATTTTTCCAACTTCATTATATGCTGTATATCGCTGCATCGGCCGCTGCGGCGAGGTCTGCTGGTTTTTGTTCCGTCCCTAAAGCAACATTTAGTGCTCCATGCGAATTTAGCAGAACTCTTATCTGAAATTTCCAGATTTCTCAATTGTCAATGTTTATGAGCTTGGTCACCCTCGACAACTCGCTTTTCATTGTGTCGATTATATTTTCCACGATTGCACTAAGGCAGGGAGATAACCTCAATGGTCAGCGTCTCAAAGTTTCGAGATTTTTCACATTTATATTCAATGTTTCATCAAAGCTATTTTTCGCGTAAATACCCTGGGCCCATAACCTGTTGGGATTTGGTAGGCGCAAATATATTCTACTAATTATGTTTGAGAAAGAAGTAGGTATATTTATCTTGGTGTAGATTAGATGCAGTGGCGGCTCGTCAGGGTGGGCCCGGCCCACCTGGCCCACTCTGACGAGCCGCCACTGGGCCCGCTCGACACAAAAACACATAAGGTATACGCGGATACCAACAAGAAATATCTACTTTACTTTAACTCAGTGGCGGCTCGTCAGGGTGGGCCAGGTGGACCGGGCCCACCCTGACGAGCCGCCACTGATTAGATGTGAGTGTATATATAAAGAATTTACAACAACTGTCAAAAGAATTCGGTCGCATAGGAGGCGTAAAGTTTGGAGTCAAGGATACCAATCGTAATATGGTAAATAACCAATTACTCCAACAGTAGTTGGCTTAAGAAGGAGCTCTGTTGGTGGCTGTGTATTTCCGCCGTACAGTTATTGGGAATGCTTTGAAATGACTTGAATTTGAGAAAACAGATTTCTTGATGAGTTGATTATGGGCACATAAACATGTTCATGTATGTGTTTGATTTGTTTGGGTAGCTCTTTGAGAGCAGTCTACCTATTGTTTTTTTCGCACTGCAAAATTGAATTATTTTACATTCGTTATGTTAATTTTTCAGACAATGGTTCGTCCCATTTTGGACATACAACAAAATTTTCTGTTTATTAATATGTATATTTATATTTCCAGTGCCTTTCAATGTGGAACTCAATTAAATATGGAATGTAATCAATCCAACTACAAAACTATACGTACTGCCACTCAAAACTTCATTTCATTCTTGCCAATTTTCAGAGTTCACTTCATGATCATATATATTCGAAATACCCGTATGTTTCGAAAATGTGACATTAAAAAATACCATGTAGGTAGTGTGGAATAGATTTTCATTAAGTTTCAATTTATTTTTAATTCTAAATTCATAAGTCATTTGAAATAAATTTAAATCGAAATATTAATCTAAATTAATATGTGTTTCCAAATTTGCTGTCTATAAATTCTAGAATTTTATTTTAGTGTGGTGCTGTTCGAATGGACAAAATATCGACTGCAAATGGTAGCCATTTACTATTGGCACAGGTATATCCATTCCCAAAGAAATATTTTTTTTTTCAGAAGCAAATAATGGTAATGATATTGATACTCAAAGAGTACGGAATAAAGTCAAGCAACATCAACCGAAAACAAATCCCGTTTTCAAAGCACCGCTATTGAAACAGCGTGGTTACAGGTTTATAAAACAGATTGGAGATGGATCATATTCAAAGGTTATGCTTGCCGACTCAAACGAACAATATCCGAATCAGGTGGCTATCAAAATACTGATCAAAACTAAATTGCCTAGTATGTATCTGAAAAAGTTCCTACCACGTGAAATGGAAATTATACAGGGTTTAAATCATGTTAATATAATCCGATTTTTAGAAACTGTCGAAACTACGCACAGGTAATGAGCTGCTCCTCAAGAAAAAATGTTTGCTTTAACTCCACACAATATATTTTAAGGGTATATTTTATTATGGAGTATGCGGAAAATGGATCACTTCTGGATTTAATTCGGACTAATCATTTCTTAGACCGCAACCGTGCCCGGAAATATTTCGTACAGCTTGTGGCAGCGGTAGAATATTGCCACGGCCAAGGTATTGTACACCGGTTAGTTTCGAGCTGTTGCAATTAATAAATCTTATGACTAATCTGTAACATTAAAGGGATATCAAGTCCGAAAATATATTGTTTGATAGAAACGATGTCCTAAAACTAGTTGACTTCGGATTTGCTCGTGGAAATATGCTGCCAATCGGGAGAATTCATCCCCTTTCAGACACTTACTGCGGCAGTTTTTCCCATGCAAGTCCAGAAATACTTCAAGGCAATCCATACCAGCCGCAGCTTTCTGATATTTGGGCGATGGGGGTCGTTCTATTTGCCATGGTCTACGGTATACTACCCTTCAAAGGAAGATCTCTGCCCGAGCAAATGAAGGTGTTTGAAATTATTTTTAATAACTATATTCATATTCTACATGATTTACCTATGCTTTAGGAAGTACGTAAGCCAATTGTGTTCCCAAAAGAGCCAACGGTTGATATTGGCTGCAAAAATCTAATTGGTCATATTCTAGTTCCAGTTAAAGATCGTTTAAGTATTACTCAAATCAAAAATCATCCGTGGCTTGTACTTAAAACGACGAATTCAAAGAGTCCAACAAACGACTATAAGTCTATTAGCGAAAAAGAAACATAATTTCAATAAAATACTTTATAATATTTTATAGCCGTTGAATATCAGGTAAAAAGTGACTTTTAGATTCAGTTGTTATAACACCTTTTTTAAAATAAATCTGTTTTATTCAATAACGAAGTGCTTATCAAAATTTAATGCTTCATACTCTTGACATTGTACAGTTAAATTGCAACGGTATTTTTAAAAGGATACGGGAATAAAAGCGTATGCCAGGAGCTTCATTCGTAATGAAAAAAACAGGGAAACCTACAAAATCAATGCTCATTTCGAATTAGTTTAGACATTTGATTCACATTAGTTTTTCTAAGGAGAACAAATTAATTATACATTCTAACCAAAACAGGCATTTGCGAAAATTGCTGTGTGGGCTGGGGAAGAGGCGCCTACCATATAAAAGAATTTAGGCCAGAATACTTATACCACCAGCCTACCAGAGTTTCCCGATTCTATTAATAAAGTTAAGGATCCACGATTAAGGATAAGAGGCTATGATCTGCATATGCGCAACATCCAAATCGAAGAATTGGGACCTGAAACTCATAGGCCAATGGCACACTCGGCGGTTCCATTGAAGCGTTTAACGCTTTAACTTGGCGTGTCGGTTGACACACACAGCGGTTTTAAAAAGCGTTTATGGAGTCGGTTCAGTTACAATTTAAGTCGGAGTATCATATAGATCAGGGGTGGGCAAACTTAATACTGGTATGATCGACATTAATTTTTTTAATTTATACGCGATCGACTTCGAAAAATGGGTTAAATTAAAAACAAATAAAAATTTAATTAAGGTCTTTATTGATAATAATATATTATATACATTGTATTTACTACTTTGTGCAATGTACTTTATTGATAAATATTTTGGATTAATTTTTGATGTATATGCATGAGACTCCATTTCATCAAACAGTATTGTAGAGTTAAGCATAGTACTGAGTTCAATTTCACGTGAAATTTTCATACAAAATTTCACGTGAAATCTGTTTCGGCGAAAATTAGCATGAAAATAAGCAAGAGTGGTACTCTGTTCTTAGCATGAAAAGTTGCTTTGAAGTTGCTTTCGCGTTGAAAACGTAAATGGCACTGAAACATGTCTCCAATCATTTCACGCCAATTTAGTTTGTGCAGCTCATTCTTTCGAGCTAAAAAGTGACATTTGATGTTTCAATTTGAAAATGGAGCAGTGCAAATGTCTTTCCAATAAGAAAATCGATCGAAAAATGAAATTCTTAACATTTTATCCGTCAGAAATGAGCATTGTCTCTGCTTTTCTCCATTGCCAAAATTTTCGCTCGAAAGAATGACCAGATAATGGAGACATGTCAAAATTTAGCTTCACGATGAACTTTAGGCTTACAAGCACTGATGCACAATCGAATAGATGCCATTAAGTGGTCATCAGTCAGATAACTCCTAAGTTGCGATTCGATGTTTTTCATTTGAGAAAACGCTGCTTCACATAGATAAATGGAAGCAAAAAAATGCAAATATCCTCATTGCCACCAATCTAATAATGGATATTTTTTACGGTAATCCAAAAAATTTTTCATTTGCGCGTGCTATTGTTAAAATTTCTAGCTCTAGATCCAATGAATTCAATTGTAAAGTATGAGCTAGATTTGATGAAATATCCTCGTTATCGAATTCGCCAAAAGGAAATGAAATGAATTCCAAAATCGGTTGAAGGTTATTGAGATTTGCAAATCGTCTCTCGAATTTTTGACTAAAATTTTCCAGTTCATGACAAAACATTTCAATATTACATTCACCAGTAGGTTAGGTTGTACCGGTTGGCACAAGGCCACACATAGACCTATTGGTCCATAGTGATACCAGATTAATTGGTTAGGAGAAAAAAATCCAGTCCAAGCGGCCATCGAAGGCCCCGGACTTTTTCGCGAACTGAAGGATGTCTTTCAGCTTTTACATTTTACATTCACCAGTAAGTTTAATATGTTTTTCTAAATATGGAAAATATTTAAAATTTTGCCTATTTAATTGTGAAGCAAAAAGTTTTAATTTTATTTAGCAAACATTTACCGAACTCAACAAGTCAACAATATTTTCCTTTTTCTTGTAATTGTAAACTAAGCGAGCTGTAACGCATCATAAAACTCGTAAGAAATGCTAATTTCTTTACCCATACTGGATCTTCCAATTGTTCGTGTTTTTCTCCCAATGTGTCCAAAAATGCAATAATTTCAGGTAAAAGATTTAGAAATCTTTGCAAAAAGCTTCCTCAGCTGAACCATCTAAAGCTTCGTACTGTTTTCGATTTCACGTTGAATTGTCATGCAAATTACGACGTGAAATTTATTTCGGCGAAAATTCAGCTTGAAATTAAACAAGAGTTATGCTCACTTTTAAGGCTGGTACTCAGTTAACCGTGAAGCTAAATTTTGACATGTCTCCATTATCTGGTCATTCTTTCGAGCGAAAATTTTGGCAATGGAGAAAAGCAGAGACACTGTTGATTCCGGACGGATAAAATGTCAAGACTTTCAATTTTCGATCGATTTTGTTATTGAAAAGACATTTACACAATTCAATTTTCAAATTAAAATACCAAATGTCACTTTTTAACTAGAAAGAATGAACTGCACAAACTAAATTGGCGTGAAATTATTTTAATTTAAAGTTTTATTTGATCTAAAATTGAGATTAACCTTTGTTGCGCTGTGTGCGACAATTTGGTACCTCGGTAGCAGGGCGACGAGTGCAAATGCAGGCAAGGTGTATAGCGGGAAGCAAAAATATAAAGTGTGTACTTTAGAACAGAAAAATTTAAGGAAATGAAACAACGCTATACGTATACAAGATTTAGTGAAGCAGTTTTACTACAATGATATAAATCTATAAATTGAACAAATCGGGATCAAAGCTATCTCGGATTTTCTCTTTGGCTTCTCCGCCACCAAGGGTCTGCGAGCTTTTGTGTGAACTGAAACTGCGTGAACTGTCCGATTCCAAAATGTACTGAATAAATCGTCTACTAAATTTTTAGTTCACATTTTAAATTAACCTAGTAAATTATTTAAAATGTCTGTGATCGACTGTCGAACTGTTTGCGATCGACCGTTTGCCCACCCCTGATATAGATGCTTGTGAAAAAAGGAGTCGTGTATACACATATATATATATATATATATATATATATATATATATATATATATATATATATATATATATATATATATATATATATGTATATATATATATATATATATATATGTATATATATATATATATATATATGACACAGACACAATGAAAAAATACCGATCTTCAAACAACTCAATTCTATTTATTCATTAATTCTATTTAAGTAACAATACGTCTTATCTGCACGCCGTTCTCAAAATGACTGCCTCGTTATCGACGTCTCTCGACATGTCGTCTCCTCTGCAGAGAGTGAGAGCTCAGTCCGGGCTCTCTTCCCTCAGTGTTACCGTGACAGCTCGGCCATCCTGTTGTGGCTCGTCTCGAGCCACATTGTCTTCATCAACTTCATCATCTTGATTAATTTCTGGTTCTAGTGTACACCACGGTTTCATTTTCTCCGCATGAAACACCGATTCGAACGAACGTTGATTCCGTTGGCAGTCTTGCAAATCCCCAATCAAGTGTCGATCCTGATCAAGAACGCGATTGACCACGTAAGGTCCTCGAAATTTAGGCTCCAGTTTTCTGGACTCTCCAGTCGCAGGAGGTACATTTTCAATTACTACAAGATCATTGACCTCGTACTTCTTGGGCTGTTTCCGTCTAGCGTCGAAACGGCTTTTCCACTTATCCCGTTGGGCATTTATTTTTGCGGCAACGTCTTCGAGGCATATGTTTGGAGGTTCTGTATCAGGAACATCTTGTAAACTGTCCAGAAGAATGTTCGAGATAACATCTCTAGGGTCGTATCGAAAAATAATTTGGTTCGGTGAGTGTCCTGTCGTCGCATTTATTTGAGAATTGAGTGCGAACTGTAGGACTTGGAGATTTTCGTCCCATTTACGTGAATTCTCGGTTGAAGTCCTTAGGAACAAGAGAATACCTTGATGAGCACGCTCAATCTGCCCATTTGCCCGAGGAGTTCGGACAGCATTTTTTCGATGCTGGATATTGTGGTTAGCGCAATATTCCTCAAACTGGCCTGAGGTAAATGCCGTTCCACGATCCGTAATGATTACCATAGGTAATCCGAAGTATCCTGTAAGCTCATTAAATGCTCGAATCACCGGCAACGTCTTAGTGGACTTTACGGCTTTAATTACCAGATACTTAGAGAACTCATCACTAATGCCCAAAATATAAGTATTCCCTGCTGTGCTTTTTGGAAATGGTCCCAAATGGTCAGCGTGCAGTGTATGAAACGGTACTGGTACCACTGGGTTTGCGAAAAGTCTACCCTCAAGAGCTCCTCCAGAGCGTTTGTGATAGCAACACTCAATACACGCTGCCAAGTATTCCTTGACGTATTTCCTCATTCGTGGGAACCAGAAATGACCAGCCAGTTGATGTAAGGTCTTTTCCAATCCAAAATGCCCTCGACGGTCGTGAGCATTTTGTACCACTCGCCAGCGAACGGCAGCAGGAACAACCCACCGCAATTTACCCTCAATATTCCGGAAGAGTCGATTCTTTTTAAGAGAGTAATCCGTTCGAATTTGCTTTAGTTGGTCGGATAACGCTTCTCCCTTTAGCACTTTCATAATATTTATCAACTTGGGATCTTCTTGTTGCATCGTCACCAACCAATCCTCGTCTTCTACTTGTATACGTAACAATTTTTCGGAGACGTCTGCGATAGGCATTGGTGGTGCATATGGTGCACGGCTCATTGCATCTACATGTTGCAGCTGATTACCCGACCGATGAACTAATTCCAAATCATATTCCTGAATGAGTAGCCACCAGCGAGCAATTCTCGGCACAAGGGCTTTCTTCAATCTAGTTGTCGCTACTGCTGAGCAATCTGTTACGACCCTGAAATGCTTGCCTAGGAGGTAAAATCGGAATCGCTGCAAAGCTTCCACAATTGCTAGTACTTCCAGTTCATACGAGTGGTAATTTCGCTCTGCATCTGTACAATGTCGGCTGAAGAAAAACACTGGTTTTAGAACTTTAGAAGTCTCTTCTTGGAGTAACATAGCTGCCAAGCCTGCAGCACTAGCATCGGTATGAAGCTCATGACATTTGCTACTGTCATAGAGAGCCAATACCGGCTTATTACACAGCTTTTCTTTAAGCGTCATGAAAGCTATCTCCTGTTTATCTCCCCATTCAAACGAAATATTTTTCCGCAGCAGTTTCGTTATGGGCTCTACGATGCCAGCATACTTCTCCACAAATTTCCTGAAGAAGCCAGTAAGTCCCAAGAACCGTCGGACTTCATGTATATTTTGCGGGACTGGATAGTTTC